>PVKP010040357.1:0-19529 GCA_004027715.1 Plecturocebus donacophilus
CTTTGGGAGGCCGAGGCGGGTGGATCATGAGGTCAAGAGATCGAGACCATCCTGGCCAACACGGTGAAACCCCGTCTCTACTAAAGTACAAAAAATTAGCCGGACGTGGTGGTGCATGCCTGTAGTCCCAGCTACTCGGGAGGCTGAGGCAGGAGAATTGCTTGAAACCGGAAAAACGGAAGTTGCAGTGAGCCGGGATGGCGCCACTGCACTCCAGCCTGGCGATAGAGCGAGACTCCGTCTCAAAAAAAAAAAAAAAAAAAGAGGTCCCACTTCCTCACAGCGCCAAGTCCTGCCGAAGACAGAGCTGTCTTGTTTTGGGTACCCTTGGCTATCCTCACTGCTTTAAGAAAATTCGCTTGCAAGCAACCTTGCTAATGATCCAAAGCCATACGCTGACAAATCCAGGCTGTTTTCATTTTAAGAAGCACACTCTCGACTGTCCCCCTCACAAACGAGGCTCTTCTGAGAGCCCAGGGTGGTAACCGGCCTGAGCAGCCCCCTCGCCCTGAGAGGCGAACAGGACCGCTGGTATAGTGACATCATGCAAGACTCCCTCCTCTCCCGAGGCTCTGGGCAGAAGATGCAGCCCCAGCCCCAAACGCAGCCAGAGGAAGCCAGAGGCCACCAAAGTCTCTTTCCCCACAGGCCAAGGTCCCTCTGATGGTCTCCAGAAGCCTATGGCTTCTAGGACGCTGCCTGTGATGGAGGGCTGAGTAAGCATCAGGAAGCGGAAGGGCCTCCACGCACCTGAACCACATTTCAGGGAAATGGCCTGGAAAGACCTTGTTTCAAGGACAAACTCTTTTAAGTTTGAAAAAAAAGGGCATTTTTTTTTTTTTTTTTGAGACGGAGTCTCACTCTGTCACCCAGTCTGGAGTGCAGCGGCGAGATCTTGGCTCACTACAACCTCCGCCTCCCGGGTTCAAGCAATTCCTGCCTCAGCGTCCCTGAGTAGCTGGGATTACAAGCATGCGACACCCTGGCTGATTTTTGAGTTATTAGTAGAGATGGGGTTTCACCATGTTGGTCACACTGGTCTCAAAACTCCTGACCTTGTGATCCGCCTGCCTTGGCCTCCCAAAGTGCTGGGATTACAGGTGTGAGCCAACGTGTCCGGCCCCCAAAAAAGGCCATTTTTGAGGCGGCAGTTTTATTCATAGCTTTGAAGGTCCACAAATGATAAACAGAAAAAGAAACAAAATGCCTGGTACTATAAAGTGACTTAAACAAGGTGCATTTCTTCCAGGGCCTGACAAAAAGAGGCAAAAATCCCGCGTGGTGAGAGTAAGGAGGCTAAAATTATTTTCCAATGATTGTTTTTTGACAAACTCCTACCAGGATGCCTGAGAACAGTCAAGTCAGTACATGGGCTTGGAAACACCAAGGCAACAGCCAGCACTGTTCATGCAACGAAAACCACCACCATGTCCAGCCCACAGCAGCGGCCCGGCACCGCCCGCCTGGCTGAGGGCAGGCTCCCTGACGGCCTGTGTGCGCTCCAGTGGACGCGTCACAGGCTCCACCTGACCCCCTGGCCTGTGGCTTCAAGCCTCCTTATCCCTCCTCCTGCTCCCGCTCCTGGCCCCGCCTCAGGAGTCTACTCAAATGCACCGTGTTGTCGACTCACCTCGGAAAATAAATCGTTCTCTAAAACCACAGATGACGCAAGAGGATGAAGATCTATTTTAAGACACTCATCAGAAGTCACTATAAACAAACTTGCAGGTCACAGAAATCCCATTTCAGGATCTGTGTTCTCCGTGTTAAACACACACCCAAAACAGGATGTACTGGCGTTGAGAAAGCGATAAGGGGCAAGCTGGTTTCTGCAAGATAGACAACCTCCCTCCCCGAGACAGCCTGCACTGAGAAGCCCATCAAGGCCAGCGTTCCGCCTTCCTACTCCCCACACCCAGGAGGGAACAGAAGGCGGCTGTGGGAGCAGAGCAGGGAGGCCTCGTAGAGCAGAGGGGGCCTGCGGGTGGGAAGCCTCCGGGGCTGAACTCAGGGAACCCCTGGAATCACAGCAGACCATGCATGGCAAAGCAGTGACAGGCTTGCCCCCGGGGCTCTCCAGGCTGCCCACACTCCACCCTGAGGCCTGCAGCATCGTCTGGCTGGTGGGGGAAGGGGGCTCACCAGAGGTGTGGTCACCTGTGCCCCTCACACTTGAGCCGAAGCCCTTCTAGTTCTCCCTGTCCCACGGGCCCCACCCCTCTGCCAGCCTCGCTGGTCCTGTCTCTCTTCTTCTGGCACCAATGGAGAGCAGACAGTCAGCAACATCACTGCCCTGTGGCCCCTTCCTCTCCCACGTGGCCCTGAGGAACCTGCCCACAGCCTGCAGAAACCTACAATCAGATCAAAGCTGCAGGTGTGTTTTGATAAGCACAATGTCCCTGCTGCTTTCACAGAGGCAAATCTGCTCAGCAGATGTCAGAGTCCCATCAACAGGAAAGTAGCTTGCCAAGAACGCAGGGCAGGTGAGCTTTCCTGGATCTGGAGACGCGGGCAAGGAAGAGGAAATGGGAGAAGCCCGTTTTACACAATACTGTTGACAAGCACATTGGCTTTGAGGGTTCCTGGGCTGACGACACCCCACCCTGAGCCGTGACCTCCCACTGGCTTGGTCAGTAATGACAAACAAAAGGTCTTCCCTCAGTACCAGTCAACACATCCTCGTAAGAGCCGGACACAAAGGACCCAGCCGCAGAGAGAAACTTTCAAAAGAAGGAACTAAACACCCGCACTAAACCTGTCCCTTGGAGCCCTTCTACCAAGAACTCCCTGGGCTCAGCCTGGAGAAGGCACTGGCGCTCCAGGGCCCTCCAGGGCTGCGACAGCCGTTGCTGCACAGCTCCAGCTCCGTGGCTTCGGGGGCCTCTCCTGGCCACACAGAACATCCACACTGAGCCCTTTCTCCTGGCCATTCCCAAGTGACAGGCAGGTCAACTGCAACTGCTTTTCAGAAACGTTTCGACCCGGCCTGTTCCCAGTAACAGAATCCCTCAGTGTTAGGGCAGCAGAACCTTTCAGAGCACACGCTCTCCCGGGCCTGAAGGTCGAAGAAGGCTGGGGAGCCTCTGGTGAGGCCCCCGGGAGCCGATCCCCTGGGCAGGGCCTGCGAGCTCAGCACCTGCAGCCCAGTAGCCACTCAGTCTCAAGTCCCAGCAGGGGTCCCTGAAGATGCCGTTCGAACAAACGCTAAGAAGCATTGCCTCTCATAAACTCACTGCAAGGCGGGAGCCAGGACCCACACCTGCTTCCATTCTCATTGGCCTCCACTTCCCTAGACACCCTTCCCTGGCTGGCACCTCAGAGAGATGGTGACGCTAGCGACCCCGAGGATACCACAGCAGCAAACACGTCAGATGCACCAGGAGCACACGGCTTAGAGAGAACGGCCTGGGCCTGAGTGCCGACCTTCCCAGGGAAGTGGAAGGCAGCAGCAGGCCCGTTCCTTCCAGTGTTTACTGCGCAGCTAAGACAGGTCCGGCACCCCTTCGGGGGCTGGGGCTACAAGACGACAGACGCACTCGGGCCTCCGGGGGATTCACACACAAGCAGACTGAGCCTACAGCCGAAAGGAGGGCCAAGAGGGAGAGGTATGCGAAGCCGCAGCGGCTACTCAAGGCGGGTTTCTCCTGGTGAAGCTGCCCCCGGGAAGCCCTCACGCCTGAAACATGGGTAGAGCAGGAGAGCAGGGGTTGGCTGGTTCAAATCTTTTCTAGATTCTGCCACTTTCTAGCCGGATGACCCTGGGCAAATTAGTTCACCTTTCCGGGCCTTAGTATCCTTATCTGCGAAATGGGGGTAATTCGCGTTCCTGCTCTAGGGGTGGCTGGGAGGTGTCCGGGAGTCAGGAACGTGGGAAGGTCTAGGACAGGGCCTGGCGCGCCGTCATTACTAAGACCACGGCCATCGAGCATGAGGGTCTGCAGCGGACCCTGGAGAGGCCAGGACAGAAGTGCAGGCCGCCTTGAAGGCCATGGAAGGCACGGGTGGCTTCTAAACCAGAGCCACGAGTTCCGAAGTCCCATGGCCGCCTGAACTCACGCCTGATGTCCACTCTCCAGAGAGCGGGGCCTGTGCACTGACTGTCCGGCTCGCAGGCCACAACTGGCCAGGCCTCGGGAATGCGCGGCCTTTTCGGGGCCCCTCTGCCAAGGGCTTCCCGTCCGGCTCATCCTCCTCTCCACCAGAACTAAGGACCCTAAATCTCAGGCGGGCCACCGGCCAAGCGGCGGGACCGGGAAGCCCAGCTGCTGATGCGGCCGAAGACATAACCCTCCGCCTTCTCCAGGGCCCGGCTGGCCGCCGACCCTCCCACCTCGCGGCGGGTAACGCCGGACCCTGGCCCCCAACCTCCCAGGACGGCCGCGCGAACTACCAGGCCCGGCATGTCCCGCTCTGGTCCGCGCGGGGCCTGCCGGGAGCTGTAGTCCGGCCATCGCCCCGAACCCGCGCATCGGCGCCACCGCGGACTACAAGGCCCGTGAGGCTGTGCGCGGGGCCCACGGACTACAAGGCCCGCGAGGCTGTGCGTCAGGCCCGCGCCCCCGCCCTTCGTCCTTCCCGCCGCCCCCGCTCGCTGGCCGGCCGCCGGCGCCCCGCCCGCTCCCGCGGCCCGCGCCCGGCGCCCGGCCTGCGGCTACCTATGTCGATGGCGAAGCGCTTGGCGTTCTCCAGGTTGCGGAAGATCTCGTCGGGAGGCAGCGTGATGCTCTTGTCCAGGCTGTCCCCGCTGCTCCCGCTGCCGCTTGCTCCACACTCCGCCATTTTGAAAGTGCCCGGCCAGCTCATCAGCCATGGAGATATATGCGCATATATTTGACTACTAAACGCCCACTCGCATATATTATGCTAATGAGCATCGGCCCCGCCCCAGCGGCCTCTGCGGTCTTGGCCGCTGCTGGGGCGACTAGGGCCGGTACTGAGCAGGGGTCTGAGAGGCCCGGGGCTGCGGGCGGGCGGGCGGTTATCCTTCAGAGATTGCGCATCAGCACAGAACATCTGGACTGATGTTCCTTTACCGCGCTGTCCACAGGCTTAACTCAAGTGCTCAGAGCCATGTTGAGGGAGGCCGCCCACCTGCTTCTCAGGGGGCACGTGTGTCTACAGACCGTCAGAGACCACTGCACTTTCAGCGAGTGCCTGCTGTCAGCTTGGCCCTGCATGCCAGGGCGAATGTGATGTGTTCTTTGCTAGGGTGACTCAATCCTGGCTTCTCGGGGCGGGGGGGAGGGGGGGAGCGGGGAGGGGGTGGGTGGGACTTTCAGTGTTAAAAGTCCCATATATACCAAAGGAGTGGGGAACCCTGCCCTGCCTGGGGGGACCTCAGCCCAGCGTCACCTGTGCGTAGGGAAGATGTGTGCTGTCATGGCGATCCACGGAAAGTGCTGTGGTTGGGAGAAGCTAGGCAGGCTGCCTGCGGGCAAGACAGGTGCCTGGGAGGCCACAGGGAGCAAGCGCGGAAGCAGCTGGAGCCAGGACGATGGTATAGGTGGGGCGGGCTGGGGTTCCACCGAGAAGAAGGGAAGCCCTGCTGGCCCGAAGAGACGCGTCTTCTCCAGAGGCCCTGGGCGCCTTGGAAAGAGCCCAGTGTTGGCAGCAGACAGCTCAGGCCTTCCCGGGTAACTGGGGTCATGATAGCACATCTCTGGCCCTCAGCCTCTGTCTGCACGTGGAGAATGCCACCAGCTGCCTGGCGGGGCTCCTGGGCACACAGGCCTGTGGGCAGCGCAAACTCCAGGGATGAGACAACAGTGTGCTCAGGGAGAGGCTTCGGGGAGGAGGCATCCTTGCTGTGTTTTCCAAGGGGTGGGTGCGAGGCTCTGGAGGGGGAGCCTGCCCCAGGGAGGCCTGGGTGAGGAGCTGAGCACACCCCAGGCAGCTCAGACCTCTGGCGGCTCAGACCCCTGGCAGCATGGTGTGCCATGGGTCACCATGGCAGGAGGTGCCCTCCACCAGGGGCACCCACCTGTGTGCCCACTGAGCATGCCGGAAACATGCTGGTGAATGGGGACCCTCCCTGTGCTCTGCACACCATACCCAGGGGCTTGGTAGGGACCTCAAGAGGCCACTGACAGGCACTGGGCTGGTGAGGAGAGGGGGGCGAGGACCCTGTCTAGACATTGCCTGCCAAGTAGCCAGAAAGGGGCTGAAGGCTGAGCAGGGTGAGAGGGGCTGAGCAGGAAGGAGCAGGCAGAGCTGACCTTTGCCTGGGCTGCCATTCAGTGGGGGTGGGAGTGCGTCCCACTCCAGCCCAATCCTTGCCGGATGGATTTTGCCCCTTGGGAGCTGGTCCCTGGGAGTTGTGGGCCTCAGTTCTTGCAGACTCAGCCAACACCCTGTGGCCGGCCTAAAAATACATACCCTTTCTGAGGCAAGGGACGGCCCCGGGTCCCACCCTGGCTCGGCGGCCAGCCTGTTGGTGACCCCTGCCAGCCTGTTGGAGTCCATTCCAGGACTGGTGCTGCAGGCTGTGGGAGTGGGGCAGGGACTAGCGGCAAATGTTTCCTCCTGTTGTTTGGCCTGGCTGAGCCCCCTTTGGGTATAGTGAGGTCTACTGCGGGCTGCGGCCCTGGGTCCCCTCTCAGTGAACAGAGCCTGAGGTCCTGCGGCTGCCATCTTGCCCTACCCCCACCAGGAGCTGCTGAAAGGCCTGGGGGGTACCCAGGGCCGGGACCACGTCCACTCCTACAGCCTGCCTCCCCCTGCGCCTGCCGTCCTGCTCCTCACCTTCTTTCCCTCCGTCCGTCCGTCCGTCCGTCCCTCCCTCCCTCCCTTCTTCCCCAGCCAGGACCTCACCCTTCTTCATGGATCCAGGGGGCCACTGGCAGGGGTCCCTCCCGCCTTAGCTGCTACCATGGCCCTGCCCATTCCCGTTCACCCCTGCAGACCCGGCCCGTGGCTGCCAAGGACAGGCGTGAGGCACAGCAGCAGACAGACCGAGGGGGCTGAACAGTCAGATTTTATTAGCGGCTTCAGAGCAGTCCCGTGGCTTCCACGTGACCGAGAGTTCAATTTCTGAGTACAAAGTCGTGCCCACGTGCACCCACCCACACAGAGGAATCCTTTAAGGATCATAGTGGAGGCACCCACCCTCCCCAGACGGTCCACTGTGAGCCCCAGCCAGACCGCCAGGCACATTCGGAGCCTTGAGGCCACCGCCCACAGGGTCCTCCGCGCCCGTCCAGGCTGATCACTGTTTCCTATGAGGATACAGCTTGCGTTCGGCCTTCACAAAAGGCAAATGTGCCCTCGGCACAGCCCGCCTGCCAGGGGTGCGCCCAGCAGCAACGGGCCCTGAAGAAAGTCCTCTACGGCTGGGGGCACCGGCGTGCCAGCCCCAGTGCTACAAATATCATAGAACCCCGGGCGGCCGGGGACTTCGCAGAAGTCACTTGCTTAAATGCAAACACAGAACAACCCCATGGGGTCAGACACTTGGCAGAAGCTGGGCCCTGATTGTCCTAAACGGCAGGGACTCTGCATACGCATTCTCTGAGAACAGGACTGCTGCGGGCCGGCCAGCCTGGGGCCGGAGCCTTCCGGAGAAGGGAGCGTCCGAGCCCGGGGCGGACGGCGGCGGGAAGGCGGTTCCCCACGGGCGAGAGGAGCGGACTTGCCCTCTGGTCCTCGGGCCGCGCGCCCGCAGGTCCCGCCGGGTCACCAGGGCCGCCAGAGGCCGCAGGCCGGCTGGCGCGCGGCGGCGGCGTCGGTGGCCTTGGCGGAGGGCGGGGGCGCGGCGGGCGCGGCCGGGGGCCGCTGGAAGTGGTACAGCAGCTTCATCTGTGTGTCGCTGGCGGCGTGCAGCGTCAGGAACTGCACGGCCTCCTGCAGGCACCACGAGTAGCCTTCGCTGTAGTCCTGGTGCAGGCTCTTGGGGCCGGCGGCGGCGACGAAGGCTGCGGGGAGACGCGGCGGCGGTGAGCGCGCGGCAGGGCGCAGGGGGATCTCGGGGCGCCGGCGTACGGCGGGGTCGGCGGGGTACGGCGGGGCGCGGGAGCCGGGCGCGCTCACCTTTGCTGTGCTTCAGGTAGCTGACGGCCATCTCCAGGATGTCGGCCTTCTCCAGCTTGGAGTTGGGCTGGTGCCGCGCGAACTCCTGCTCCAACAGCACCTTCAGCTGCTCGATGCTGCTGTTGATGCGGTCGCGGCGCATCTTCTCCACCACCGGCTTCCGCAGCTGCGGGAGGAGGGGGCGTCAGGCGGGCCGGGCCCCGCCTGGGCTGGGAACCCCCCGGGAACCGCGCGCCGGGCGAGGCTGGCACTTACTCGGTTTTTCTCTTTGGGGCTGAGCAGCTCCACGGCCACGGTGCTGGGGGCCATGCCAGGCGCGGAGGAGGCGAGGAGGCGAGGCGGGAAGGCGGGCAGGGCGAGCGGGAGCGGGCAGGGCCAGGCGCGTCCCAGGCTGGCGCGGACACTGGCCCGGCGCGCCGCTCCCCTTATATAGGCGCGGGCTGCGGCCTGGCGCCTGGGGTCCGGGCGCCGCGGCCGTTCCCACACTCCGCGGCCAATGGCCGCGCGGGCCGCACAAAGGCGCCGGCCCATTAGCGCACGCTAAATTGCCTGTGAATTGGCGCGGGCACAATGGGCGCTCCCCAAGGAGCAGGTGGGCCGCGCGGCACAATGTCCGGGCTGTGGGAACGCGCTCGCCCTCATTAGCATCCCGGGGCCTGATGCCGGGAGCCCCGCGCCTCAATATGCTGCCTTTTCCCAGGCCGCCAATCGGGGAGGGGGCAGGAAGGAGCGCCCCCTCCCCTGCCCTTCCCTCCGCTCCCCTCTCCTCCCTCTTCGCAGCGGCTCCCCACCGCTGGCTGGCAGAGGCCACAGTCACAGATTAAGGGAAAAGCTGTGGAATGAACAAGTCTGCGGCTTCCTGGGGGATGGGCACCTCCCCTGACCGGGACCTGCTGCCCACTCCAGGGGAGGGGGACAGAAGGAGCCACGCTCTTAGGATCAGTCCTACTGGCCTCTGTTACAAGTCCCCTGACTGTCACCTGGGACTCATGACTTCTCCAGAGCTAGAAAATGGGCCTCTCGCCTTCTCGGCTGGGCTCCCGGAAGCTCCGGGAAGATGGAGCCTGGCACAGGCAGCTCTTTCCGTCGCCTGCACCCAGTCCTCCTGGGAGCGCTGGGGCTGTTCCACGAGCTGGCAGGTGTCCCTCAGAGGCCTCTCCCCACCCCAATCTGGCCAGGGATGGGACCATAGTGTCCCAGCAGCTCGGGAGGCCTGGGCTCTGGGCATACCTGCTGTGGTCACTGTTCGTGCATGCCACACCACACCTCGTGCACAGCAGGGGCACTTGCAGGGCTTGCTTTCCGCCGGCATTTTGCCAGTGGGTAGGGAGTGGGTGCCAGGTGGCAGACTTGAGAATCAGAGGCCGTGCCAGCCCTACATCCCCTGCCGCCCCCCCACGGGATGAGCTAATAACCCTGGTACCTGGCCAACTGAGTGCCAGCAGTCGCTTTGGGGCACTGAATCCCACCTGGGTCCTTAGGAGAGGGTCCCTTGGGAGCCACCCACCCCCCAGCCCGTGGTTGCAGTTCCTCTGATGCTCTGCAGCAGAGACCAGAAGATTCAGGGCCTGGGCTGGCTCCTAGGGACAGGTTGGGACTCTGCCAGCTCCTAGCGGAAGGGCCTCAGTCCCCGGAGCTGGGGCTGGCATCAGGGCTGGTTAGGCAGAGTTTGTATCCAGGAGTAGGGCTCCCTGGCCAGCTGGCAGGGTCCAATGAGGAGCCTGGCCCTGAGGCTCTTGGCAGTGACCCCCGGCTCTGAGTGACCCGCTTGGTGGGCCTAGCTCCAGGAGGCCCTCAGCACAAGGATGAACGGTCCAGGGGGCAGCCAGGACAGTGCCAGGTCAGCAGGGTAAGGCAGGACCTCAAACCAGCACAGGGCGGCCCTCCTGCAGGCCAGCAGGACGCCACTGTGAAGGGTGAGGCTGGGAGGCTCCCAGGAGGAAACAGGTGACTTTGGAGGTGGCAGGAGGGGAGCCCTATTCACTCTCTGATACATGCCCCTGCTGGATTCCCACAATACCTCCCTTGAAGGAGACTCGTGCCCCAGGCTGGCAGAGGGAGGTGGCAACACTGGGGGCTGGGACTGCCATACCCTGAGCTGGGGGCTCCTGTCTGAGCAGGTGGGTCACACCATGACACTCTGGCCCTTGATGGAGGCAAGAGGGCAAAGCGGTGTGGGGGGATGTCCAGGCCACGTGCTCACGCTGTGGCTCCCACGCCCCTGGGCACTGATAGCAGCTGGCACTGTCCATGAGCCACAGACCCCCCAGCTACACGGGGGAGCTGGTGGTGTTCAGTGGAGCCATTTCGCAGCTGAAGTGGGGTTCATGCTGGCAGCAGTCGCATTGTGGCGTGTCCCTTGCCTGGCAGTGGGCTCCCTGGGGTTGGACTGGGGGTAGGGAGGGCAGGAGAACGTAGTCATGTGTGTGCCCATGACCTACACACTGCTGGCCCAGCGCCCACACCGAGGAGGTGCTCAGCTAGGGGCTAGAGGGTGCAGGAGCACAGGCGGCCCCAGCCACGCAGGCCCTGGCCACCGCCTCTACCAGCAGGATATGGAACCTGACTGCCTGGCTGCTGGCAGCGGGACCCGGGCCTATACCCAGATGTAGGGGTGGCACCCAGGCCAGGCCCTGCTCCCGCAGGCTTTGGAGGGGCAGGTGGCTGGGGCTTGTGTTCTGGCCTGGTCCCTTCCCCTAAGCCAGCTCCTTGGCCCACAGGAGACACGTGCCGCCAGGAGATGTGGTCCAGCCCCCCCACCCCCACGGCCCGCCCACCCGCAGTGGGCCAGGACGGTGGCCTGCCGGAGGTGAGGGTGGTGGGTGGGCTGTGTGGGGGCTGCCGCCGCCTGCCTCCTCCTCCCTCCCCCGGACTGCAGCAGCTTTGATCCAATTTTCAGTTGTGGGAAATATGAAATGAATGGTGTTGAATCCCGGCCGGATGAAAGGCTGCTTCCCTCCCTGAGCTCAGGCCAGATGGCAGCTCTGGCGGCCTCCGAGGCACACGCCTGGCCTTTGTGGGCCGTTTAACACTGTGAATGGGGCCAAAGTGTGGGAAACTCGCTGGGCTCCCGGCTCACACCGTCCACGGTGGGCTGCGGAGGGGGCTGCGCCCGGGCGGGGGCTGGGCTCCTCTATCTTGGCTGCCCCGGCAGCTCTGTGTGGGGTGGGGGAATTCTTCCCTAGCGGGGCTTTGAGGAGGGAGGGAGCCTGTCTTGTGCGGACTTCTCTGAGCCCCCCGCTCTGGAGAGCTCAGTACGTCTGCGGGGCTTGATGCTTGCGGTGGGGATGGCGCCCCCAGGGTTGATGATGCGCCTCCCCTCGGCACGCACAGCCGCTCAGGCAGGGCACTTTGCAGCCATCACCACTGTCCGTCTCCAGGAGATGTCCTTCTCCCCAGGCCGAGCCTCTGCCCCCAGAACGCTGACTCCCGGTTCCCCTCCCTGGCTCAGCAGCTGTTGAGGCAGGCACTTTGCTGGGGGCTGGAATGCAGCGTCTGGAACCATGACCCATTTCCAAGCCGTTCGCCCGGCCAGCACCCCTCCCCTCCAGGGCTGACAGCAAAGTGAGGAGCTCCTCGGAGGGCGGGTCCCGCGGGGGCCGAGGGTGGCGGTGGGAAGCTCCAGGGGCTTCTGCTCCCAGCTCCAAAGGAGGCCGTGGTGCTGGATGTCAGCTGGTGCAGACGCTGGGAAACAGCCTGGCAGTCCTTCACAAAACGGCACGGAATGACCACAGGACACAGCAGCTCCACTTCTGGGCCCACGCACAGGAGGCCGGAAAGCAGGGCCTCGGGGAGACACTTGGGTCCCTTCCTCAGAGCCGTGCGGCCCGAAGCCAAGAGGCGGACACCACCCCAGTGTCTGTGAGCAAACACGTGGCCCATCCACGCTGTGGACCGCTCTTCAGCCTCAGAAGAGAGGAGGAGGCGGTTGTGACTCTGGCCACAGCAGGCTGCACCGTGAGGACTCTGCTCAGTGACGAACGCTGTCACCGAAGGGCCAGTCCTAGAGTCGTCAGCTTCACAGAGACAGAACGTGGGGTGGAGGGTGCCGGGGCGGGGGGGAGTAGGCAGTGAGTGTTTCCCAGGGACAGGAAAACTGTCTTGGGAGTTGGCTTGGGAGAGGGACATTTTCTGGAGGTGGACAGCGGTGATGGTGGCACAACATCTCCAATGACATTCATGCCACAAAGCTGTCCGCTGGGACGTGGCGGAGATCGTTGTTCTATGTTATCTATATTCTGCCACAGTTGGAGAAAACAAAATGAAGGACCTTTTCCGGAGCAGAACCACGAGCTCCCTCCTGCTGCCCCTGCCCACCCAGGCAGTGTAGCCACCAGTGCCCCCCAGGCCCCGCCTCCTCATGGCCACACCCTGCCTGCAGTGGAGAAATCGAGGTGTGGCACCGTGCACCCCCCACCTGGCGTTCCTGTCCCCACGGGTTTCCAGCTTGGAGCGTGGGGGGCATGCAGGCGGTGGGGGCCCAGAGCCAGGCCGACCTTCTGGGGAAGGAGTGTCAGGGGTAACCACAGCTCCCAGCTTTTCCGCTCCCCGCCCCGGAAGTCCTTGCTGGGGGCTCTGGGTGAGAATAGCTTGAAGCTTGCAGAATGCCTTGCTGCCTGGGAAGTGAGTTCAGGGAGGTGGTCCCATTCCCGATTTCAGAGACAGTGGCCTCCCCTACGTCCAGGACCCTGCCCAAACGGTGACCTGCATTGCCCTGCGCATATCCGCACGTGGGGCTCAGTCCTGGGGCCCGGCCATCCCCCCGCCCACTGTCAGCAGCCAGCCCACCTGCTGCAAGGAGCCACTGTTTCCCCAGGTGTGAACAGATGCAGCCGGCCAGGTGTGACCCTAGTCTGACCTGCAGCCAGGGAGGACACCTGTTCATGGGAGGGCGAGCGTCTGCCTGGAGAGGAGCCGGCAGAGTTGGGCTGGGGGTGGGGAGGGGTTGAGATCTCTCCTGGGGGCCGGGAGGGGTTGAGATCTCTCTTTTGGGCTCCAGGTGGGAGCTGCAGTGGGGGAGGGAGGAAGAGTCCCTAGCTCTGAGCACCCGGGAAGCACCGGGCAGGTGTGGAACATGGAAACCTGGCTTCCTGCACCCGCCCTGCAAAGGACGCGTCCCTGTGCTCACTGTCCAGCTGGGGGTCTGGGGGCGGAGGGTCACAGAGGTTAAGTGAGGTGCTCGAGGTCGGATCATGTACTCTGGGTCAGCGAACAGAGGAGTCAACGCTCAGTATTTGCCGTGTACTTCATGTGTGCTTGCCAGTTTCAACTGGACTATGGAGCCAGGAGGTGGGTGCTCTTCATTTTCTCTTTGCGCTGAGAGGTGCCCACACCACACAGCTGGTGAGGGTCTGCCCTGAGACGGGCACCTGCGGTGGTGCGTGCACTCTTCTTCCTGAGGAGCTGAGGGAGGGGAGGGATGTGCGGAGCTGGGGGACGGGGCCTGGGGCTGGGAGGGCATTGGTGAGGGATGGCGTGGCCTCCCCCGGCTGCCTGCAGCCCTCCACCCTCTGGCGCGGGGAGAGCCAGACATCGATCCGATCAGTGCTGGGAGCTGGAGCTCCAGATGGCTGGTGGCCTGCACGGACACGCGGACAAAGGGAGGCTGCCCTTTGTCGCCGGGGAAGGCCACCAGGAGTTCCCAGTGTGGGAGCCGCCGGCTGCTCGGCTCGTCTCAGCTCCCTCTCATCTTTGGGGGTGCCCCGTGGGGGTGGCGGCTCCACTGTGAGGCCGAGGGAATCCTCAGCCCTCTCCACCGCCTGGCCCCTCTCCTAGGCTGCGGCAGCCTCCCTGTGACTCAGTTCCTTGCACCCCTCCCCTCCTTAATGAAGAACTGAACCAAAGACCTGGGTCCAGAAGTGGGGCTGGTCCCAGCTCCTCCCCACAGCCAGCACCCTCTGTGGGCAGCCTCACTTCCCCTGGTCAGCAGATGCCTGGGCACACGTGCTGAATGGGACTGACGCTTGGCTCCTCCACGGGGGGTGGGGACACGCTTACCTGTGGGGGACAGAGACTGGTGCAGCATGGAGCTGCGGGGAAGCCAGGCACAGCCGCTGGGCTGCAGCCCACCTGACACTGGTGGCAGAATTGGCAGCAACGCGCCCCCAGCAGAGCAGCACAGTTTGGGGGCATAGATTGGGTTGATTTTTCATGTCTGTGTTTTCTTGAATGAGCATTTACTGCTTGTGCAGGTTTTGAAAGGGCTCCGCCACACACCAACACGCGTGCACACATGCACGTGCGTCCACATGCTCAGGCTCCTGCAGGGGTCCCCGAGGAAGTCATTGCAGTTTCTGGAGGGCCAGAAAGAATCCCTGAAGGGGAAGTGTGTGACCAAGAGGGACTTCCACAGAGGACGGTGACTGAGGAGGGCGTTGGCGAGTTCTGGGTGAGGAGTTCCGGGAAGCAACTTCCAGGCAAAGGGCACGGCAGGGACCAGCGTGGGGTCAGAGAGGCCAGGTGAGCAGGACCCACGGAGGAGGCTCCTGTGTATACGCCTGTGTGAGTGCACCTGTGCATGTGTGTGTGCGCATGCCCATGTCTGTGTGTACCAGTGTGTGTGTGTGCCTGTGCCTGTGCCTTTGTGCCTGTGTGTCTGTGTGTGTCCTATGTACAGAGCCCCTCCTGTGTGCGGAGCCCCCCAGCATGTGGAGCCTCCCCTAAGCGTGAAGCACTCCCATTTGCTGAGCGTCCGCTGTGTGCAGAGCTGCAGAAGGGCTTCACATCTGCAGAGCAACTCTGTGATTTTGGATTATTGCAGGGTCCAGCCCTACAGGTTCTGTGAGCCGCTCCTGGCTGGTGCAGAGATCAGAAATTGTAGAAATAAAAGACACAACACACAGAGATAGGGAAAAGAGAGTTTGGGCCCGGGGTCCACTGCTACCCAGATTGCGGAGACCAGCAGTGGCCCCGAACGCCGGGACCCGGGACGCTCTTGCTTTTTTTGACTTGCAAACCTGGGGTCAGGGTAGGTAGGGTGTGGCGGCGATAGGGTCAAGTACACCACGTGTCACTCAGGTGTGGGCTCAGGAATTTCTGGCATCTGAAGTGAGGTAAGGAACATAATGCATCAGCACTTCTTCCATACTTATCAAGAAAGGACTGAAACATTAAGATTTATATGACTGTTACTGGTTATCTTAGAAAAAAGGAGCCAGGGGCAGAAGCAGATCATGAGACTGACATGGAACGTGACCACTGAAGCACAGCACTGCATGGAGACAGTTAAGCCCCCGATGTCTTCGGGCCTCCTGACAGCCGTCAGGCCCACGGCAGGAGCTCTTGGCCATTTTGGACGTCTCCTTACCCAGCTGGCTAAACAGCGGGCTTTCCACGCTGGCACTGCCGTTCAGCCGCGGCGCCCTCCAGCAGCCCTGATGCGGGCGTGACAGAGGGCTCAGAGCATCCTGCCTCAGTGTCATTCATTTCACAAGGTCACCCCAGGTTCACACTTCTGACCTGAGAGGCATTCGTAAAAGAATTAAGATCACCTATGAATAACTCAGGTCACCTATGAATAACTAATAACTACTATGGTCATAGTTCTAATTACTTTCTTCTTCATTATGTATAGGGAAATAGGCTGAGGCCTTTTGCTCCTGCCTCGGCGCTTACGGGATCTCCCCCCTACAAATTATGATTATCAAGCCCATTGTACAGATGAGGAAACCAAGCCTTCACAAGGCGAGGGGACTGGCCTGCCCAGGGGTGCTCCTGCCCCTCACAGGGGTCAGCCTCTCAGCTCCTACTTTGTAGCAGCTCCCCAGGCTCCGGGTTCTTGAGGCTAGAAATGCAGACATCTGCTTTATCACGTCTGTGGGGCTTCCACGTACCCCTCTGTGAACTGGGTGCCTTCCAGACCTGCCTGCCATCTCCAGTGGCACGGCTGGCAGCCACAGACAATGGCCCGCGAGGCGGCTGTGTGGACTAGCTCTGCCCGCGGGCCGGCCTGCTGCAGGGTCCCACGGTTTCTCAGTCCTCCTCTTTCTGTCCCTGTGGAGACACAGACCACCCTCCTGCAGTCCCCTGCGACATTTCAGGGGTGTGCTGGGGCGCAGCTCTGGGGTGCAGAGTCTGGGAGCAGCTTGAACCTACAGGGGTCCCCCAGGAACATGTTTCCTTCTGAAAGGCCCCAGGGCAGGCACTGAGTGGCTTGGTGAAAGCCGCAGGTCCAGGCCAAGGCTGGGGTCTGCCCTTGTCTTTCTCACCTAGAGACTGGTGGACGCACCCCACTCCTCTCTGAGCCTCAGTTTACGGGTCTATAAAATGAACTTTCCAGGCCAGGCGCGGTGGCTCACGCCTGGAATCCCAGCACTTTGGGAGGCCGAGGCAGGCAGATCACCTGAGGTTGGGAGTTCGAGACCAGCCTGACCAACATGGTGAAAGCCCGTCTCTATTAAAAATACAAAAATTAGCCGGGCGTGGTGGCGCATGCCTGTAATCCAGCTACTCAGGAGGCTGAGGCAGGAGAATCACTTGAACCCGGGAGAGAGAGGGTGCGGTGAGCCGAGATTGTGCCACCGCACTCCAGCCTGGGCAACAGAGCAAGACTCCGTCTCAAAAAATAAAAAACTAACAAAATAAAAATGAGCTTTCCCCTGTCAAGGCTTACCACCTTGGTCTCGGGGGGCCTGGCCCCAGGTTGCTGGAAATGAGACAAACCCTGAGGACGTCTGGGAAAGAGCTGGGCACTGCAGTAGCATCTGCCCTCCACGCCCAGCTGCCCGGCCCCCAAAGAGCCTCTGTGCGCGGCTGGCCGCCCGCTGTCCAGTCCTCACCTGAAATATGGCCTATGGCCCAAACAGGTGTCCCAGTCCCTGCATCGCACCCTGCATCTGGCCAGGGGCACCGAGTCGGCGGGCAGGACCCTTCACCCACCTCCTGATCTCACACCAACCTGGCCCAAGACACGGGACCGGGAGGTCTGAGCAGGGAAGGCAGGCCTAAGGCCTCGGGTGAGAGCGCTGTGGGTGGCCGGGCCGGGCCGTGGAGATACCATTTCCAAGGCTCATCTTGGCTGGGGTCTGGTTCTCTGTGGAGGCTGCAGGTCTCAAACCCACAGACTCAGATTCTGTGGTTCGGGGACGTGGACCCTTCTCCCCGCCGGCCGCTCAGGTTTGAATTCCGGTGTCTCACCTACTCAGGAAAGAGTAGGGGTGAGGATACTTCCTCTCCGGGCTGTGGTGAGCGTCCGCTGGGTGCTCCGGCCCCAGGGCCCTCTGTCATCTGACTAAGGTGAGGCTCCATCCCTCCACCTAGGACCTGTGGCCGGACTCCCCTCCACAGCCCTGACCCAGAAACCTCGGGGAAAGGCCCTTGCTGGAGAATCAGGGTGCACCAGGCCCACCAAGCTGAAGCCCTTTGGTGCCCCAGGTTGGGCCTGGGTTCTCCAGGGCTGCTGGGTGGGGCTGACACCCGAGAGACCACGGAGACAGCAGCTCACACCCCTGCGCAGGGCACACCAGCTGCTCCCAGGGCACCTGGAGTCTGTGGGGATGGGGTGGGTGTTCCTGAAGCCAAGGGGGCTCCTGTTGCCCATGGGGGCACCCCCCCCACAACAGACTGCAGCCCTCCAAGTCCCAGGCCAGGCTTGAAACCCCAGCTTTGTGCACCAGTCCAGGCCCCACCTTCTCCGTGGGACTCGAGTCCACATCCCAGAGGGCCTGGGCACAACCTCAGGCTGCCCCTGCCCAGTCTTCTGGGCCTCAGTTTCCCTCCTGTAAAGCCAGGCTGCTGTGGAAGCCTTGGGGACACCTGCGGGGTTGGCTCCCCTGGAGTGCAGGGTGGGTGGTGGGAAAGCCTTCGGCCTGCGGTCTCACGGGTGCTGGGATTAGGGGCCGACCCGGGGCCCACGTGGCCGCGCCCCACCCCGCCCATCTCCCCCCACCCCCTGCATGCCCCGGGGCAGGGCCAGGTCGCCGTCCCAAGCTGGTTAAAAGCCCCGTGGTGCCAGAGAGCAGCTCCTTCCCAACCTCTGAAAGGCGGACAAGCCCTTTATTGCTCTATTATAACGCGGAGCCAGATGGTCTTTTGGGAGTTGGCCCCCCTCGCCCCCCGCCGCCGCCCTCATTCATTCAGAGTCAGACCCCGGCACTAATCCTGAGGGGGGGCCCAGGCACGCTTCCCTCGCCGCCCGCCCGCGCAGTGTGGGAACCGCCTGCGAGCGCGAACCCACAGCCTGCTGGAGGGAGGGGCGCTGAACCCGAGCACCAGAAAGCTGGGGAGGGGTGGAGAAGGGTGGGCACTGGGAGAGCTCTCGAGTTAGGGGCTGAGGGGATGCTTGGGAGGCTGATCCCTGACCCCCAGTCCCTGGTTCTTGGAGGCTGAGGAGGTGGGAGCAGGGAGGACTCCCAGGGTTTCCCTCGGCCGTGCCTCAGTTTCCTCATCTGTTAAATGGGAGCCCTCACAACGTTTTGGGAGGATCCGACGTTGTTGTGTGTAAAGCTTTTGAAAAAGGGCTGAGCGTCTGGGCCTCTCAGTGATGTTGTTCCACCCCCCACCCCCACCCAAGAGTCTTTTCTACATTTTACATTTTTTTTTGAGACACGGTCTCCCGGTGTTGCCCAGGCTGGTCTTGAACTCCAGGGCTCAAGCGATCCTCCTGCCTTGGCCTCCCGAGTAGCTGGGATTGTAGGCATGTGCCCCTGTGCCAGCCAGTCTCAGCGCTGGCCAAAACAAATACTTGGAGAAGGATATTTCACAACATGTGAAAAAGATGAAATTCAAGTTTCAGTGTCCATAAATAACATCGAACAGAGGAACAGCCAGCGCCACACCCGCTGCTATCCAGGAAGGCCACCTCCAGGCATGACGCCCGTGGTGTGGGTGTGGGAGGACAGGCGCCTGGCCACGTGGCCTGCAGTGGTGATTGCTCGGCCCTCTTCATAAGCACCGGCCCCACCCATAGGGAAGAGCCTCCCACGGCCGGTGTCCAGGCAGAGCCACGCAGAGCCAGCCACGGCCGGGGTGCCACACTTCTCTTGGTTCTGGGGCTGGTGTGGGAGCCTCAGGAGGGGACTGAGCAAGTGGCCACACTGCTCTGAGGCTGGACAGGGAGACAAACTGAGGCCCACAGAAGCCCAGCGCCCGGCTGCCAGGTAGGGGCCAAGGCTGGAGAGAATCCTGGGCTGGCGGGGGGCAGCCTCGCCCACCGGGTCGGCTCGCGCTTTGGTCACGCGGCCCTCACGCTGGCCACAAGCACTTCCTCGGGCTCCTGCCGCAGAGTGCAAGGTTCTGCTCTTCCACTGCTCTTCCCGCTTTGCACTGAAAAGCGTCCCGGCTCCCCCTTCCGGCTAGACTGACGGTCCCCACTCCTGGCTGGAGACCTGGACTGACTTTTTGCCTTTTTCCCCCCAACTGATTATTGAAGGGGTAGCCTGGCTGATTTTGGGGGCTCCCCAAACAGGAACAGGGTGGGGTCAACACACCTTCAGGAGGAGGCAGAGTGCAGGGGGAGCAGCCTGGGGACAGTGCTGAGGGCTTTGGGGGACGGCAGCTTCGGGGGA
>PVKP010040358.1:0-19523 GCA_004027715.1 Plecturocebus donacophilus
CATCTGTTGGATTTTGACGAATGTATAATGGCATGCATCCACCTTAGTCGACCTTTCTGGTAGCATACAGAACAGTTTCTCAGCCCTAAGGCCGTCTGCGCTCCGCTTACTCATCTGCCTGTTCCTGCACCCCTGGCAACCACTGATCTTTTTACTGTCTCCATAGTTTTTGAGAATGTGATATCGTTGGAATCATAGCATGGGTGGCTTTTACAAAATGGCTTCTTTTACTCAGTACTATGCATTTAAGATTCTTCCATGTTTTTTCATGGCTTGACAATAGCTTTATTTTTAAAAGAATTAGTAATAAAACGGAATGTACTCATTGTTTAGTTTTTGAGAAAACTTGTTTTGTTTTGTTTTGTTTTGTTTTGTTTAAGACGGAGTCTCACTCTGTTGCCCAGGCTGGAGTGCAATGGTGTAATCTCAGCTCACTGCAACCTCCACCTCCTGGGCTCAAGACATCCTCCTGCCACAGCCTCCCAAGTAGCTGAGACAATTGGTGTATGCCACCATGCCTGGCTAATATTTGTACTTTTTATAGAAATGGGGTTTTACGATGATGCCCATGCTGGTCTTGAAATCCTGTGCTCAAGTGATTCTCCCACCTCCACCTCCCAAACTGCTGGGATTATAGACATGAGCCGCTGTGCCCTGCCAAGAGAAAACTTACTTTAGAGAGTGAGAACTGGCAGCAAATTGTGAGGCAGACAGTCTTTATGTGCCTTTACCTTCTTATTCCTTTACTTTCAACATAAAAATAACTTATAAGTTTATTTTTCCTCCCTCTTGTTTCCTTTTGTTTGTACCATTTTTGTTCACTACTCTCATGCTACTCCTCCTCAAGCCCCATCAAACCCCATTCTAATTGTATCTGAAAGACATTTATGAATTCATTCATTTGGCCGGTCAGGCAAGGTGTCCTGCTAGAAAGTAGGGAGGGAGAGTGAAGAAGTTTCAGAGGGACCATCTTACCACTCACTGTTTTCTGTCCTCACCATGTGTAAACATTCTTTTGATGGAAACACCACACAGCAGTCTTGGCTGGATTTGCCTTCTTGCTAAATCTTCCCGAGTCTCTGAACTTCCAGGTACCAGATGTTTACTCACAAAACCTTCAATCCAAAGAAAGGTGATAAGATTGACCACCTCTGCAATAAAGGGAAATTGTCTTGGTTCCATCGATGGCTCCCATTGCTCAAGCTACAGTAAATAAGAGAATGTGCTGCTCCTCCCAGACTGCTGAGTGGTGAGCACCCCAGGGCTGATTGGAAGAGCTCCTGGGTGCTCCTGCCCCCCATGGCGGGGGTGCAGGCCCTGAATTGTGGGCCTCTTCTGCCTCTTCCACCTGGGGCTATAGTTGCTCTGAAGCACTTTCCCTGATGGCACCGAGGTTTTCACATCCGCAGAGTTCATGCTTTGCCGCCACCTTCTCAGTCCCGAATGAGACAGCATTATGCTACCTTCGATGTGTGGGCAGTCCAACTGCTGTTATGAACAGCCCCAGAGTCTCAGAGTCTTAACACATTGTGCATGCCAGGGTGCAGTGCAGGTTGGCAGTGAGACTCTGCTCCACACAGCACTTCAGGGATCCAGGTGCCTTACATTTAGTGGCTCTGCCATGTCTTAGGCCCTTGGACCCCTTTGGTCAATCACTGTACTCAGCTGATGAGGAAAGTGGGAGTATGGAGGATTCTGTCAGAGATTTTTTTAAATTTTGAGATGGAGTCTCACTCTGTCACCCAGGCTGGAGTGCAATGGCATGATCTTGGCTTACTCTAACCTCTGCTTCCCAGGTTCAAGCTATTCTCCTGCCTCGGCCCCCCGAGTAGCTGGGATTACAGGTGCACACCACCATGGCCTGGCTAATTTTTGTATTTTTAGTAGAGACAGGGTTTCACCATATTGGCCAGGTTGTTCTCAAACTTCTGACCTCATGATCTGCCTGCCTTGATCTCCCAAAGTGCTGGGATTACAGGTGTGAGCCACCGCGCCTGGCCCTGTCAGAGGTTTTATAGGCTAGGCTAGAAGTGGCAAACATCACTTCCACCTAGGTGACCAACTTTTAAAAAAGTCTGTGGTCTTTTCTTCTGTATAAGTTTTTGTTACAACCTACACATTACATTAAACAACTCATGTACAGTTAGTTCATCTCTTTCTAAGCTGTTATGGCCTCTTCAGAGGTCCTCACACAGTTTTGGAGAAACAGCACGTAAATGTCTGTATTATTATAATCTTTTTCTCTATTCTCACCCTAGATGTATTTCCAAATTAAATAAGAGCATTCTTCTTGCTCCACTCTTTGAAAGTATGATTTTATGGAAGGGCCAGCATTTTAACATCTTTTTGTGGTGGGCCACGATTATAGCCATCTTGTAGGATATGTTTTAGGAAGTAATCTCCTTTTACTTTTCCACAAAGCAGAAGGTCTTACAAAGCGTTTTTGCGCATTTTGAGCAAATTGTAAAGTCACCAAAAACTTTGATTAGGAAATCCTCAATATCCCAGGAAAGCAAATCATACCTCTTTCCAGCAGTGTCATGGACAATGGATGTAGGACATTTAGAAGTCAGATCTTTTTATTTTCTTTGGTAAGAAGTTTACAGACTGGATGGAATTTCCCCAAATTTACATTTGCACTGTCTCCTGGATATGCAGACAGATGAGTAAAGCCTCGTTTGTATTTGGACACAATATATCAACAATCTTCTGTTTCGTATTTCTCGTGGTTTCCTCAACATCTTCAAAGACATCAAGAAGTTGATTTGAAACTCCATTTTTTCACATCAGAGACTCTAAGATCCAAGAGGCCATTTTGGTGTTGCCATGATTCTGTGTATCACTTGGTTTACTGTGGAAAGTATGATCCCTGGTAGGTCTGACAGAATCGAGGCCATTTTGGTGTTGCCATGATTCTGTGCCTCACTTGGTTTACTGTAGAAAATACGATCCCTGGTAGGTCTGACAGAATCGGCCCCATGCTTTGAGGGGCTAACACATCTGTTAAGAGAATTCTCTTCTTTGTTCACCTGTGGAACAGTCTAGTTGCAACTCTGAATCAGAAAGTTTGGCTTTATTCAGCTCCATAGAACAATCAAGGGAACCATGCAATGATGTGTGTTCATTCCTGTGTATGCCCTAATTGAGAACATTAGCGCTAATTGGCACGCTGGCTAATTTAGTGGCTATGATTTTTGATAGGACATTGGTGTCTTTTGGTGAGGAAAGACAACTTTTGAATGATTTAGAAATACCTGCCTGTCTCTTTCTGAATTTGTGAGATTCTGTCTCCAAATACGCTTTCATGCCCTCTTTTCCACCAGGTTAGATCCCAACCTTTTCTACAGATTGTGCATTGTTATCTCTTTTGATTATTCATCTGGTAATTCAGTTCTATGTGTCCTTGCAACTGGCATTAAAATAACAGTCGGCCGGGTGTGGTGGCTTGCGCCCGTAATCCCAGCACTTTGGGAGGCTGAGGTGGGCAGATGATGACATCAGAGATGGAGACCATCCTGGCCAACATGGTGAAACCCCGTCTCTACTAAAATACAAAAGAATTAGCTAGGCGGGGTGGCATGCACCTGTAGTCCCAGCTACTCAGGAGGCTGAGACAGGGGAATCACTTGAACCTGGGAGGCGGAAGTTACAGTGAGCCGAGATAGCACCACTGCACTCCAGCCTGGTGACAGAGCAAGCCTCAGTCTCAAAAACAAACAAATAAAAAACGGTCATTTAGCCTTATTTTTCAGGGATGTCTAGGTCATGCTGGTGTTGGTATGTAATCATTCTCATTTTCATTATCTGAACTCTTAGAAAGCATGCACAACAATGGGACTAGTTAATTCTAGTCCTAATCACAACATTCACACTGTTAAATGATAAAATAGCACCATCTTGGTACAAGGCACAATAGGTAATTCACAGGCAAAGTAGGACTTTCAAGGTTCACAATTAGAATGCACTTAAATTGCAAACTTGAGTCATGTCACTCAAAAGAATGTAAAGATGAATGACTCATTACTATGAACCATAAATGAGGTTGTCAAATCAGTGGTTGGAGGAAAAATCAGTGATGAAAACTATGGAAGGCTGATAATCTTTGCCATATCCTTTTGCCACTAAAAACTGAGTTGTTTTCAGCCTCTATTTTTTGAAGGACCCAACGTAGTCACCACCCTGGTTTGCCCAGGAATTTCAAACCCAGTACATTGGGGATTTGTATTTCTCATCCCAAACTTCTGCACTCATTGCCAAAACTCTGGACTGTTTGTGTCATGAAGAGAGGTTTTCTGGAAATCAGACTTTCAGCACTAAAAAGGGAAATTCCTGGGCAAACCAAAGTGGTGACTCACTCTACTGGCCACTCATACTGTGATAGCCAAATTTGGTCACGTGAATCCAACCACAACTGAATTTGTGATTAGTCAAGTGCTCAGGAAAAGAGCAAATGTGTTTACTAATTACCTCATAAGACTGCTTTATCTGCCTTTTTGCTTAGCTAATTCCTCTTTGTTTTTCAAATCGTATTTCATATGTAACCTCTACTGAGAATCCAAACTTGCAGTCATATCCTCCTTATCCCATGACAGTTGTTCTATCGTAATGTGTATCATTTCCTTTCCTCATCTTTTCCTCCCATATCTCTCTATCTCTTGCCTTCCTTCTCTCCTCCCCTCTCCCTTCTTCCTTCTTTCCTTTCTTTTTTCCCTCATTCTTTCCTTCCTTTTTTCTTTCCAAAATTATTTATTGTACCATAACTGTGGGCCAGAGTCACTACTTAGGGAAGTCTATGTTTACCTTTATAAGAAACTGACAAACAGTCTTCCCAAGTGTTTGTGCCATTTTGAATTTTCACTAGGAATAAGTGAGCGTTCCTGTTGCTCCACATCCTCTCCAGAATTTGATGCTGTCAGATTTGGATGTTAGCCTTTCTACTAGATATATACTAAGACCCTCAAAGTTCTAGTCTAGCATAGGGCATGCTGTTGTTGGAATAAATCAGTGAATAACGAAAAGGGCAAAAAGGAGCAAAAAGGGCATTTTACTACTTATGTCTTTGAGGTTTCTCTGTTACTGAAGCAGGGTGCATTTGGACAGGGATTACATTTGGAAAGGGACTGCAAGCTCAAATGCTTACAGAGGGAGACAGATTGAGTGTAAGGGCAGGAGGGAATGGTAGAAACTATGGTAATGTGGAGACCCCAAGAGAATCAGTGAACCCAGTTTTGCCAGATTTTCCAAAATTTGAGGTTGAGCTATAAAAGCAGATTTATAGGCAGTCTTCCAATTTGTCAATGTTAGTAATCAACTAAAAATATTGAAACACTGTGTGGGATAGACAATACCTATTTGTAGCTAGATTGGAATGGTGAGTTACTGGTTTTTAACCTGTATATTTCTTAATCTCTTATGCCGTAGCATTCAAGCAATGCATACTCTATTACTTAAGAGTTTAGTGATTATTTGGCTATTATTTCTTATTTGAGATTATTTTGATTATTTGAAATAATAAAAATGAGTTTGGGATGTTGGGGGTAGAATTGAAGAGAAGAGGAAAATCAGTGCGATGATTTCTGTACTAGAGGAAAAGCTAGAAAATGGCTTATGACCGTTCAAAAGCTGACTTCAGGGAGCTACAGTAGTTAGTTAATGGTTGATTATTAGAACCTTTGTAAGTGTGAGACCCCCGAGTTAGGAAGTCACCTGATCAATCAGCTTCATCTTGGACTGTGGGTGTTTAATTTAAGCCACTGCCTTAGGAGTTTTGAGAATCTTTCTTGTTTTATGAGGAAGAAGAATCTGACAGGCCACCAAAGTGGGACCACCCATTTCAGTGACCATTTTTGTTAGTTGTCTTCCTAAACATTTTTCATCCTAGCAACGTATCAAATGTGTTCATAATTTATGGGGAGAGAAGAAATTATATGTCACATGCAGTTATCTGGTAAATATTTAAGAATTCTCTGCTTTTTAATATGAGGGTGTGAAAATAACTTAAGTCTTGATTGCAAATTAGCAATTACATAAGCATGGAGAAGAAGACAAGAAACTCACAGTTTTTAAAATAAGGAGGTCTTTGTTTCTACAGAGAAATGTTCCTGTTAAATTTTGTCTCCTTTTTTGACATGTTTGATTCCCTTGTTTCACTTTTTTTCTAATAAACCCCAAAGCTGTGCTGCAGCAGAATCAAGAAACGCTCTAACTGGGAACAACACCATACATGGTGCAACATGATACAAAATAAATAGTAAATAAATAAATAGTTTCTATGTCCCTCGTGGAATGGACAACCAGTGAGAAAAACACCCCTTTCTAATATTATTTGAATTAGAAGGCTTCCCAAGCCGGTAAGCTGAGTTAGTGAGGGCTTCCTCAAGAGGCCATGTTCTGACTTTCTCAAGAGCCAATTAATTTGGCTGAGTTCAGTAATCACTGCTTATGTCTCTGGCTCTGCAAAATCAGTTGGAAGACATGTCCTCTTCATCATTAAAGAAACCAAGTATCTGAGTACTTGGGCACTGACACTTCTGGCCAATGCATTTAAGAGTACAAGCCCTATTGATGTCTGTGGCCAATACTGTTATCTCCATACCCAAAGAGAACAGTCTATGAAGAGAACTCCACTTATCTGCATGACAATGGCCTCCCTTGACCTTTCTGGTCTCAGCTTCCTTCTCAGGGGGTCAGGAGTTAGGATTTAGGGATGTCATGTCTTTGAAAAACTCTTGAAATGCTAAGGGCTATACAACTGTCAAACAACATGGTTGCCTATGGTTTTCTCTTTATGGAAAATAATCTCTTGTCATGACCATAGCTTTAGATGGAAAATCTGCATTCTAGCTGTTTCAAGAAGTAAGATTTTGGTCTCATTTGGACTCAATGCTATAAACAAGTGGAGGTATTCAAAAACTCCCTTTTAACAGAAATCTGTGCTTCTCTACAGATTATCCATTCCATAGTTGTTCAGATACAAGGCCCTAAGACAGCTGTGGTGGAGCCCCTGTCTTATGTTTGGGACTGTCCAATTGGCGTCACTCCAAAATGCATACTGCACCCTCTGAGGCTTTTTCTACAGTGCTTCTAGATAAAATTAGATTTGAAGAGAAAGCTTTGGTAGTACAAAGTTATGTTTAGAAACCATTGAGAACATTCTAGTCTATACCATGAAAATGCAGTGAGCAACAAACAGACTTCAGGAAACTCTACAGGATAAATGGTCTGATCACTTTAGCAAATATATTCCACAGGGAAAGAGGGATGTGCCCATGTATTCTACCTGCTCTCTGTCAATGCTTTCCTCTCTGTTCTGCAGAAATCAGTTGTTTTCTCTCAAACGAATCTGTGCCATAACATACGAACATGTTATTATTTTTCTCATCTTAAAACAATATTTCACCTGATTTGACTGAGGCTACCAAGGACATCTCTTATTTGCAACAAAACTCTTTCAAAGTAATCATCTATAATTGCTACCAGTTCCTCTCCTCTCATTCTCTCTAGAAAATACTCCAAACAGGTTTTTGACTCCATCGAAACAATTCTGAGAAAAATCTAGCAGTTAATCTTCGATCCCATCGTACTTGACCTATCAGCAGAAGTTGCCATTCTCTCCCGGAAACTGTTTGCCCCTGGCTTCCTGAACACATCTCACCTGATTTTCCTGCAATCATTCTCACTTTTTTCTCTCTCATTCTTTTAAATTGTTTTCCTGGTTTCTTTTCCTCTTCCTGACCTCTTACATGGTCTCTGCCTCAAGACTCAATTCTTGGAACTCTTCTCTTTGCCATCTACTGTGCCTGCATAGGAGAGTTCAGTCAAGTTCCTGTCTTTAAATATTATCCCTATGTTGAGGACTCTGCCTCCCGTCAGTTGCAGTCCCTTCTCTCTAACTGCACACTCTGTCTCACTGGAATGTGTAGTAGATAGCTCACACTTGAACATGTCGTGCATGTGACCCCCACATTTCCCACCCTGCCCTGCAGTAACCAGTTTCTGCTCTTGGGAAGGTACCTCTGATCCTCCGGTATTGCAGATTAAACATCCTGCTGATAACCTCATCTTCTCTCTTTCACTTTCACTGATAATCTGGTTGTATAGCAAACCTTACTTTTGGTGCTACCTCCAAAATATATCCAGAATGTGGCCACTTCCCCAGCCCTTGCAGCCACTCTGATCCAAGCTACCATTGGATTTCACTGGATTTTTCTAACAGCCTCATGCTTTTGCCAGTGCTTTCTGTTATTGGATTCTCAACTCTGCAGCCAGAGTGAACCTGCTTAAACCCAGGTCAGACCGTTTCTCTCCCCTGATCAAAATCCTCCAGTGGTTCCCAACTTAGTGCAAAAACTAAGCTTCTCACTTTGACCCACACAGCCCTGGCAATGTTCTTTACCTCCCTGATGTCATCTCCCATGACATTCTGTCTTGCTCAGTGGCTCCAGACATTTGCTTCCTGGCTGTTGTGGAAATATCCGCAGGTAAGCTTTACTTTCTTTAATGCCTTGCTTCTCCTACCAGCATATATAGATTCCATGAGCTTGTTGTTCCTACTCTGTGGAACCCCTGCTCCCAGGACAGTGCTTCACCCAGGGTGTGCAGGCATTGAATATTTGTTGAATGAACAAATAAATTGATTTTCAGTGTTGGAAAATATGTTTAAATATGCATGTTAAAATTTAAAGATAATTATTTAGAAAATAGAAATAATAGATATAATATCCAGGTAATTAGAGGAGAAAAATGGAATAAAGAAAACTTTACCAACAACAAACAGTGAAAAAAATCAAAAGGGTGCACAATAAACAGAATACCAAAACAGAATTGCAAAAAGGAAAAACATGTCAGGAATCACAATCTATGTGAATAACATGACTTTCTCAGATTGAATAAAAAACCCAGTTATGAGCTGTTTAGCAAATATAAAACCAAATCATGCAGAAAGGTTGAAAATAAAAAGAAAGAAAAATACAAACCAGGCAAACATTAATAAAAAGAAAACAGAAGTAATAATGCTAAACTGACAAAATGTAACTCAAGGGTAAAAGCATTAAGAAGGAAAAAGAAAGGATGCCTTATATTAATAAAAGCACACACCATGAAGATAAAAGGATCATAAAGCAATTTATAGTGCCCATCGTAGTTTTAACATATAAATAAAGCATACAATTGAAAATGTATATTCATAGTGAGAGATTTTAATACTCTTTTCTCAGAAACTAACAGATCAAGTAGACAGAAAATGAAGATACAGAGTATTTAAAACCCTTAACAGGTTTTTTGGGGCACGGAGTGAAAATTGTGCTCCAAATATATATCTAGAGGATTATGAGGATTTAAGAAACAAGAAGACATATGTGGAGAAAATAAAAACGATGACACATTGTGTAGACACTGTGAACAGAAAGAGTCAATTGAGAATCCCAGTCTGTTTTCTGATCTTTCGAAACATCTGATCCTAACATTGTGTAGAGCAGCAGTTCTTGCAGTGAAAGGTCTGGATCAGTTGCACCAGCAACACATGGGAGTTTGTTAGAAATGCAGACTGATGAGCTCCAGCCCCAGCCCTACTGAGTCAGCCCCTCTGGGGATGGGCCCAGCTTTAATAAGCCCTCCGGGAGCTCTCATGCCAGCTCAAGAGTGAGAGCTGCTGGATCAGATTAAACCTCAGAACCCCAGTCTGCCTTCCTGAGTTTGAATGTCCTCGAAGCAACAGACAAGTGAATGTGCACACATTGTTCAAATATAGATTTCATAATATCCACGAAGAATGCTTCATGGGAAAGGCATGGGACTCCAGTCTTAGATCATCCTGACACTTCCCTGGGAAACTATGGCCTGAGTCTTTATTATTGAATTTTCTTTAAGTGAAAAGAGGTAAATAATCAGTGACTCTCATGCTGCAGATATTAAAAGTGTAAAAAATTGAAATAGATGGAATAAAATCTGTTATGATTTCTCATGCCTGAGTTTATGTATGGATTATGGACAAACTTTTCCCATGTATCCATCTCTGAGTTTCCATTGGCTGCATCTACACTTTCAGCATCTCTAGGAGGTCTTCAGATGAGCCTTCCCCCAGGGGAGACACTGAGGCCCAGACATAACTGGGCAGGGAGAGAATTAATGCCCCTTTACCCAGACTCTTCTCCATGCCTGAGTGCCAACCTTTCTCTGATTCCCTTCAGGGACATGCTGCCCAATTGAAATGGCTAAAAATGCTTCCTGGGAGCATTTGCTGTAGTTAGTGAAACATCTTTGGAGAGCATTTGTTTAAAAAAATAGAACAGCATCACACATGCAAATTAAAATTTGTATGTATCTGTACAACTATTCAAGGATGCATATCCAACACATCACAGTGGAAACCTGTGGAGAGGAGGGAGATAGAAATGAGGGTTGCGAGGAAAAACAAAACAAGAGTAGGTCCTTGCACAAAATGATTATTATAATATGTTCTAAATCCAGAGATATGATGTGATGGTTAATACTATCAACTTGATTGGGTTAAAGGATGCAATATTGATCCTGGGTGTGTTTGTGAGGGTGTTGCCAAAGGAGATTAACATTTGATTCAGTGGGCTGGGGAAGGCAGATCCACCCTTAATCAGGTGGGCATCATCTAATCAGCTGCCACTGAATATAAAGCAGGCAGAAAAATGTGAAGAGAGGCGATGGGCCTAGCCTCCCAGCCTACATCTTTCTCCCGTGCTGGATGCTTCCTGACCTCGAACATTGGACTCCAAGTTCTTCAGTTCTGGAACTCAGACTGGCTCTTCTTGCTCCTCAACTTGCAGATGGCCTATTCTAGGACCTTTTGATTATGTAAGTTAATACTTAATAAACTCCCTTATATATATATATATATAATACTTAATAAACTCCCCTATATATAAACACAATGATAATTTTTATTTTCTCCACATCTTCATGCATACATATATATAGGGGAGTTTATGTCTTCATAATAAACATATATATATATAGGGGAGTTTATATATATATAGGGGAGTAAATGCTTATATATATATGCATATATATATGCATGAAGACATACATGTAGAAAATAAAAATTATCAAACATTGTGTAGACACTATCTGAACAGAAAGGGTCAGTTGAGAATTTCAATCCAATATTTCTTTTAGAAATAATCCTAGTTTTCAAATAGAACACAATAAATTTGGCAACTAATTACAAGTTGACTTAAGCTATAGACCTGATATGATTTCAGGTTTGAAAACAAATCTCTGTTCCTGAGGTAACTAAAGGAAAAAAAAAAGTAATGAATGACTTGAGCAAGTAGTCCCCCTTCCCCATCCTCTGGTCCTTCAGAGACCACACCGACGTGGAATCCTGATCTCGGTGACTGGCACTGGGGTCTGTGTGCATCACCATCGCTGCCCAGGGAAGCTTGGCCTGAGTCCTCCCTATTGTCTCCACGCTTCTACTGAAAAATGTTTAGAAGGACAACATAGGAGTTATGCTTCCATCTATGGTTTGGCTTGCACTGAAATGAGATATTTATGCTCTTAGATAGTCCATGCTAACATAGATCTCCCACTGCTATTGCTAACACACATATCCTTGAAGCCAGGCATCCAGTTCTGCTCCCTGAGGGCCCTTGCATTTTCAGGCACACAATGCTCCTGATTCTTTGTCTTCCCCCACCCATCATGGTCTGGCAGACTTCTAGAAATGGACTTATTCATCACATGTGTTTTTGATGGTGGCTCTTGGTGAGATAAATTTCTCATCAAATATTACAAAATAGATACTAAAAGCTTTTAAGTGTGAGAGCACTCTTATGGGCTGGATGGTTTAAAAGGTAAAATTGGAGCTAGGTGTGATAGTATACACCTATGATCCCAGCTACACTGAAGGCTGAGGTGGGCACCTCTTGAGCCCAAGTGTTTGGGGCTGCAGCGAGCCGTGATTACATCCCTGCTGTCCATTCTTGGTGACAGAATGACTGTGTTTTTACCAAAAAAAAAAAAAAAAGAGAGAAAGGGGGGAGTTGAGCTCTTCCTTACCTTTTAAAAATCCTAACTCCATAAGCTGATGCAATGTGGGACAGGGAGTTCCTTTTAGAAATAACCCTAGCTTTCAAATGGAACATAATAAATTTGGAAACTCATTACAAGTTGACTTAGGCTATAGGCCTTATATCATTCAGGGTTGAAAACACAGAAATAGTTCAGGATTGTGGTAGGCAGCCATGAATGAATCTTAGCCGGGCCACTTATTAGCTGCATTACCACAGACGTGGTACTTCACCACTATCAAATTCCGTTTTCTCATCTAAAAAATGGGTAATTCTATCCACTTGACAGATTTGTTGCAAGAATTGAATGTGATACCATACATAAAGAAACTAGTCATGCGTTAGGTACGGAACGAGTGCTATATAAAAGCTTTGTGGAGAGAAGTGAGACAGTAAGGATGGGAGCCATACTGTGTCACCTGGTTTTTCAGAAGTGAACAGTATCGATTACAAGGAAAGGTTTGCATAGGAATAATAAAGTCTTTGTGAACTGATTAATTCTATTGGAACCTCATTAGCCCTACAACTCTTCCGAATGATTCTTGACGTTGTATACCATGCTTTTTGTGGAACTCAGTTAAATAGATATATGAGAAATAAGCCATCTCTCTCTGTCCTCTTCCTTCCCTTTTTTCCTTCTTCTTTGTCATAGTGAACATGCTTTTCTATTAGACGGGGCTTGAGATATATGTTATTGTGGCTGTCAGAAGGAAGCCAGACCCAGAAACTGCCCAGACCCAGTTACTGTGGTATAGCTGTGTGTCCCTTAAGTACTCTTAACAATGGAAAAGTTTACTCTTGATAATCTCTTAGATTCTATGTCACTCTAATATTTTAGAACTCTGCATTTAAAGAATAATACCATCTATCAATTCCAAGCCTAAAGAGCCATCTTTGATCATGGAGAATTAATGTGTTACTTAACCTTGCTACTCAAAGTGTGGTCTGTGGACCAGCAGATCACCATCATTTGGGAGCTCATTAGAAGTGCAGAATTTTAGACACTACGCAGGTCTCCTGAATAAGAATTTTTACAGGATCCCCAGGCGATGCATATCCCATTAAAGTTTGAGAAGTACTGCTTTAAACACCACAACTCTTCTTTGTTCATATAGAACTCGCTGCCTTCAGCTTTAAAGTGTGTCTCCAGAAACTGCATAAAATTTCATAAAATTCCTGTGAGGAGGCTCACGTTTTGACCATTTTTATAAAGAAAAACAGAGTTGGAGAATAAAAAGGGCTTGCTGAGGACTGGGGAGAATGGTTGCATAGAGCATGTGACCACCGTCGTGTTCAGGCAGCTGTTGCCGTATATAACATTGGGATTCCCATTGCAGCCGCATCTGCCTTTTGATACCTGAGCTAATTAAACAGTTATAAGTTAGTGTGTCATTTGCACAAGATGATGCCTTTGAAAGCTGGCAAAGTTTCTTTGACATGAGAGAGGCTGATTTCTACACTGGCATCTTAAAGACTTGATGAATGCTGTTCTGTTTATTTTGACCACCCCTCATCTTTAATGATGAAATTATGCAGTTTGAAATGTGGCTGTTGGCCCCACTCTGTGCCAAGTTTAACTGAACACATTTCTGTCTGGTCTCTTGTCATACTGTGGGCTTCAAAATCAGTGAGTGAACTGCCTTGCTCTCAGGCTCTCCATCCTCCCTTCTGCAGTAGACGGTCATAATTTTTTAAGGACAAATGTTTATTGCTGCTGCAGGGGGCAGTTGCTCCTGTACCCACTTTCAGACGGGCTGCGGAGGAGACAGAGCTCATTTGGCTGCTGGTGGGTAGATGAACGTGAGTTGCTTCTCTCAAGCCATTGGTTCTTTTTCTTCTACTGGTTTTCTTGGAATGTGGATTCTCCCTCTATACAAAGGGAATCACAGGCAGGGAATAAATAGTGTGTCTACCTAAACCACCATGAAATGCACGGGGAAAATGCAAGCTTATGCAAATCCGGTAACAAGTGGGAAAGGCTGTGGTGCTGTTTTCTCTTAAAGTTCCTCCGTTTATTCTTGACGCCCCGCTTAGTTTTGCATCATTTGGCAACCTTTATAGTGCTTGACTGGAAAAAGAAAGTGTCTCTGTCCCATCTTGTGTCCATATTTGACTCCTATGCGCTAAGGAAACCAGAACAAGCTTCGGGATAGAAGTGTGGCCATATCATGGGAAGTAATAACTGGACGAAGTCCCTTTCAAATACTGCTGAAAGCAGGTGGTAGTTTTAAAGGATACATTCCCTAGACATAGTTTTTCTTGATATCTTTCTCTCTTACCTGTTTTTTTCCTTCCTTATAATTTTTGGGTGTATTTAAAATTACTGTATTTTGGATTTCAGTTTTATAAGATGTTTAAAAAAATGGAGGCCAGCCCCATAATTTTTATTGTATAGATAGCTTTGGCTTTCCATTCTTAACTCTTCTAAATAAAATTTCCACCATGCTTTTTAACACCTCATCTCTGGTGAAAATTAAAATGTTGTTTAAAATCACACCATGGCAGTTTTGTGCAAAATATGAAACTTTCACACTACTTGATGCTATTATAAATCGTTCATCTTGAGTAAGTGTCAAAAATAACTAGGATTTAATAGCTTAGGGAATGAAATGTTTTTCTTCCCATTCTTTTTGAAAGACTTTTAATGTAGTTTGAAGATCATGATAGGTAAGTTTAGCTGTTCTGTGATGATGGAAATGGTCTTTATTTGTGCTGTCCGAAATGGTAGCTGCTAGACATGTGGTCACTGGACATTTGAAATGTAGTTGGTGCAACTGAGGAACTGAGTTTTAAATTTTATTTAGTTTTACTGAATTTAAATACCACTTGTGGCTGTGGCTGCTTTTGAACTACAACGGCAGAGTTGTATAATTGCAGCAGAGACTAGTCTGCAAAGCTGAAAATATTTATCATCCAGCCCTTTCCAGAATGAACTTGTCAAGCCTGGTCTAGATCAGTGTTCAATGGAGCAGGATCTATGGAGGAAAAAGCAGTCATGCAGATCTGGTCATACCTCACATTGGGCACATATGGAAAATGTTAATCTTGAAAATTATATTAAGAGATTAGTAACTTTTTAGCTAGTATATTTTCTGTAAAATGTTGTTAATGATTTTGGTAGAATTTCAGGAAAAAAGAAAAGTAAGAAGTAAAAGTAAATTTCCATACATCTATATGCATACATACGTGTGTTTGTTTATCTGTTATAGAGCAAATAATATTCCATATGTGGTGTTCTACATATGCATGCTACTCCCATTTAACACTTTATTTCAATATTTTAAAGACCTCAAATATTAATCCATCCTACTACCAAGGTAAAATCTCATTTCAGTGATTATTTCCTTCTTCTAGAAGGCCAGTCTTACTTGCTGAGTAATTTTTGTAGTGTTTGTGTTACAAATGTAGAAATGGGAGTTTCAAACATTTAGCTACATTTGAAATATCAAACAGGTTTAATTTCAATTTGTAGTACACGTATGCACATGTTTACATGTGTATATAAATGTATGTATATGTGTACTCCAAATATATGTAGACATATAGTATACATATGTATAGTATATGTGTGTATATGTATATTCCAAATTTCAAAGATAAAATTTTTAATGATATGTATTATTAGAGTTAAATGTGAGAGAACATTTAAACTTACTATTTACTCTTCTATCCAGGAACAGGCAAAGTAAGAAACTTGAGATGTGGGACGGGAGATTTTATTTGAATATTCAAAACAATAAATGCACGTTTATTTTCTAAACACTGGGACCTGGGCATGCTATATAAGAAAGACATTGATTCAGCCAACTTCTTTGGGCACTGATATGGTGAGGGCTAGCAGGGCTAATATAAACAGATGGTATGGTAGTATCTTGGTTTATGGTCTCTCTGGGCATACAAATCATATGAGGATAAAAAGGTAAATTGCAAGACAATGCGTAATTAGAAATCACCTGAGTAATATAGTAAATGTCAAGGAACACCTCTTGCCGTTGCTCAGATTTCACTGTGCTATGGCTCACATACGTCAACTAGATACTTTGGTGTGAAGCACAAGGACAAGAAATGAGTTGTCAACATCAGCTTGGTTTATGGGAAAGATGAAAGACTTGGTGAATACAGTGGAGGATGATGTGCAAGGGAAAGAAAGCAACACAAAAAGCTAAGCAGTAGGAAATGAGAGAGAGAGATTAAAAAAAGGCAAACATATAGAGACTGCACTGATGTGACGTAAGTCCTGCAAAATTTTTAGTTTTCCCCCATAGCCAAATTTTGCTAAAAATGCACAAGATAGATTTAAATTACATTGGAGGAACAACCCTCCAAGGCTGTATAAATGCAGCTCATGGGGAGAGGCTAAAGAACCTGATTGTGTCCAGAGTAGAGAGATGGGAAAACTTGGGGAAAGCAATTAGCAGCCCATATATACTTAATGAGCTGTTTTAAAGGGTACAGGTGACAATTAGCCTGGTACTTATCTTGTACCAGAAGGAAGTCATTTCAGTTACTACCAAGGTTCCTTTGTGCAGATTGCTATAAATAATACTTTCCTTTGGCTGGAAATGAATCAGCAATGTCCTTTTTCAACCCCACTGTGTCATTAAGAGGCTGTGAAGGAAGCTCATTCCAGTTTCCCTTGGGACAAGGTGAGCATGACATGAGGGCAGAGAATGGCTTTCCTTGGGGTCAGGAGGGCCCCATGAGCAAGATACAGGCTGGCAATGTGATGACAGCAGTGTCCTGCATTCCTGAATGGGATGACAGCAGTGTCCCACATATCCTGTTTTGGAATAACACAGAGCCGTGTTGGGAGAGTGAGGCCATGGTCACGTGACTCAAGCAAGTCATGCAATCTCTCTGTAAATCAGTTTCCTCACCTAGCTCATACTCAATAAAAGGATATGATCATAAATAATACTTTGAAAAGATAAAAAAGAGGGAAAAAAGCCCTATGCATAGTTAAGAAATAACCAGTGTAGGATTTCAGAGCCATATCCAAAGGTGAAGATCAGAATTAAATATGACCTGAGCTGGGGGAGGAAGATGTCACGTAAGACGTTCATCCCAGATCCGATTTAATCCTCAGTCTGGAAGCCATGTTGGGATGAGGATCTATTCCATGGATCTGTCTTTTGCTTTGACTCACATATTGCTAGAATCTATAGAAATTTCTCTGGGAAAAACCTTACCCTAGGCTATCTTGAAAAGGCATTATCCCATCAGCATATCAGTATGAAGGTATATGCAGTGTTTTGCAATGAATAGTGGTGTTCCTTGCTTTTGAAACCATGAAGGGTGAGCCCATAATGAGAGTTGTGAAAATAAAGACCACCCAAATAAGAAAAGCAGGGCAGTTTACTCAGAGCTTGCTGTAGCAAGAGAGCCACCAACACTTGGATTTGGCAGAGACTCAAAGATAGGCAGGGGAGTGGGAGAACTGTACATTGGACAAAAAGGGACAGCTTCAATTGTGTCCTGTTTGGAGGCTGTTGGCCTGGGAAAGCCAGTGGCAGCCAACTAGGAGCAGAACAGTGTACATGAGGGGTTGGGGGCATATTTGGCTTTCTCCGCTTGGTCCTAAGCTGGAAGTGGTGACAAAAATTAGAGAAATTGTCATTCATTAATCAAATCCTCGACATTTTGTTGTTGTTGTTGAAGAAGTGACTGTTTAGCCTCTTGGATTGTTATTAGAGATAGCAGTCTGGCTTCCTGCAAGTCTGGCTTTAGTAGGCTAGCTCCCTTTGTTGTTTATTGTAGATAAAGGGTTGGTTTCCTGGGGAGGTGCAGTTGCAAGTCAGAATTCTGTTTTTGTAGATGGTCTAGCTATTGTCCATGTCGTATTAGTCTCTCATAGTTAAGACCAAACACTAATGGAGATCTTGATTTAAATTATTGTTTGACTAAGACTTGTGTGACCCTGAGCAAGTCACTTCACCTTTCATCCATGAATAGGATCATATTACGTGCCCTGGCATAGCTCGCAGGGTTGTGTGTACATCAAATGAGAAAAGTTGTATGCAGTATGGTAGCTTGTCTCTAGGATAGGGAATAAATTCTAAAGATGACAATGACAGAGACCAGTATGGAATTATGGTTATCCTTCCTTTGCCCCTATCTGCTCTAAGACATACAAAACCGTATTGTACTTGATTGAAAAAAGTTAATTCATATTTATTTAGCACTTCTGGCATACATTAATATATGAACCACTTTCTTCATGAAATGTTCCAGTTACAAAATAATAAGAGGAAATACGTGATTTCTCCTAAATCTTCCTATTATTAACCATTTTTGGAATAACATCCATTTGAGAATTTGATAAAATTTATGAATTCTCTCCCAGAAAAATAGTACATGCACCCAATTTTATACACAGTTTCAAGGGATTCATAAATGAGGAGGCATTTATATAGACTTAAAGGTAGAAGTTCTCAACCTGGATTTCATATTAAAAACATCTGGGCAGTTTATAAAACTCCTATTAGGTAGGCTGTACTCTTGTGAGGAGAGACCTGAACATTGGTCCTATTGAATGTCCCTCAGGTTTAAACTATTTCTTTAAGGTAGTGGTTCTCAAACTTTAATGAACCCCAGCATCACTTAGATTGCTGGGCTCAACCCCCAGAACTTCTGCTCCCATAGGTCTGGGGTAGGAAGTGGATACCTGTACCCTGGAAAAGCTCCTTGGGGGATTCTGGTGCTGACCTCTGGTTGAGACTCATAGCCCTAGAGGAGGGAAATCAGGATCACGTCTGAGATGTGGCATTGTGTATACATGGAGGTCAAACTGAAGCATCCACATGCCATGCTTAGCTTCTTCCTGTACAAGGCCACATCTGGGCATGTACTCTTGGAGGGAGTAATAACTAAATCTTGTTTCTCTAGGATTAACCAGCCTGGAAGTGTGGTTGGAAAACAGAAGGCACCCTTCAGAGCTCAGGCATCGAAACTGGTGGATTTTATGGTCCTATGCTCTCCGCTAAGTTTCAACCCACATGGCCCACTGTGTCTCAGGCTGTAGACAGCATGCCCAATCCTGTACTCACAGTCCGCAGAAGGGGTGTGTTCAACACTCCTGCCCCATTCCACACCCTTTTTGGAAGCTTGTCAACTTAGCTCCTCGTGGCATCAATGCCTGTCACCTCTGGGCTGTTGGCCAAACAGGTGCCAGGCCAGATCAACCCACTGGAGTAGTCCTCCCCTGCCTTTTACATCTCTGCCTCCTCCCTAGAGGATAGCGGACTTTCCCTGTCTTTTCTCTTCCTCATCATCCAAGGATTTATTTTTTTTATTATTTTATTTATTTATTTTTTTTAAAGAGAGAAAGAAAGAGGAAGAGATTATAGAAAAAGAGAGAAAAGGAGAAAGAAAGAAACAGCAAAAGAAAGAAAAAAGAAGAAAGAGGAAGAGATTTTAGAAAAAAGAAAAGGAGAAAGAAAGAAACAGCAAAAGAAAGAAAAAAGAAAGAAAGAGGAAGAGAAT
>PVKP010040359.1:0-19530 GCA_004027715.1 Plecturocebus donacophilus
AAAAAAAAAAAAAAAAAAGGAGAGATGTCCCTGGGGTGGGTTTGGGGACTGACTGGAGGGTGTTGTTGAACAGGAAGGGCATTCTTGTTGAGAGCAGTCCATTTTCCAATGTCCCCATTTGCTGCATATAGGGGAAGGCTTTGTTGAGGACTGTAGGTTTAGTCAGGCCTTTGCCCAGTGTCCCCACATTGAAAGTAGGTGCTAGGGCCCTGAGAAGGTGATTTTTCTTTGGAACCTCTCTGGAGGGCAATGGCCAGCATCTGGTATTTAATTTTAGCCTGTGTCTCCTTTTGCGTTTTATGTTCTTCCTCCCTGTCGTTGAAGACCTTGAAGGCCACATTTAAAATCCTCCTTTGTGGGGTTTGGGGTTCCTCTAGTTTTTGCAGCTGTTTTCTGATATCTGGTGCTGATTGTGAAATGAAATGTAAGTGAAGATAGTTTGACCCCCTTGTGATTCAGGGTCTAGTTTTGTGTATCTGAGCATAGCCTCTAATAACCTTGATAGGAAAAGAGCTGGATTTCATTTGGGCCTTGGGTTATTTCTCTAATCTTTTCCATAATGGACTGCCTTGTGAGCACATTTTTCCATGCCAGCCAGGAGACAAATGACCATATGGTTACGGCATTGGATGCCAGGGTCCCCCTATTGGTAAGTCCATTTGGGGTCAGCTTGGGGAACAACAATGGCCTCAACAGGATCATGGACCATATCCTGCTGATGAAGTGTGTTGGCATGAGCTTCAGCAGCTAGCCAAATGTGCTCTTTCTCATCTGGGGTGAGAGTGGCTGAGAGGGTAACATAAATGTCATGCCAAGTAAGTTTACATGACTGAGTAATAATATAAAGAAATTCCTCTGGAAGTAGGATGGGCCAGTGAAAAGGAGCCAAAGCTCCTCTCAATCTCTGACATTTCTGAGATTGAAAAGAGAACATGAACCCTCACTATGCCTTCTGCAAGGATGGCTGGGGTCTGATTGTTTTTTGAATGGGTGACAGGTGGAGAGGGGAGTAAGGGAGGTGGCGATGGGGCTGGTAGCTCTGGGGAGCCTGGGGCTGGAGATATGGTGGGAGGTTCCTCATCAGGGTCAAAATTGCTCTGAGAGGCCGAAGGGGAGGGGTGAAAAGGGGACTGGGAATTTTCATTTAGCGATAATACTTAATGAGGGGAACAAGACTGACGGAGGGAAGGTTTTGAGTGTAAATACATGAGAACTTGGATATAGGGGACCTTGGACTGGTTGCCATTTTGTTGTAAGAAATTGTTAAGATTGCTTGGGCTGGGCGTGGTGGCTCTCGCCTGTAATCCCAGCATTTTGGGAGGCTGAGGCAGGCGGATCACCTGAGGTCAGAATTCCAAGACCTGCCTGGCCCCGTATCTACTAAAAATACAAAAAATTAGCCAGGTGTAGTGGTGCATGCATGTAGTCTCGGCTACTAGGGAGGCTAAGGCAAGAGAATCGCTTGAACCTGGAAGTTGCAGTAAGCTGAGATTGTACCACTGCACTGCAGCCTGGATGGCAGAGCGAGACTCCACCTCAAAAAAAAAAAAAAAGAATCACATTGAATTTGGAAATTGAAAGTGCCATTTTCAGGCCAGTAACTGCCATTATCCAATTTGTATTGTGGCCAGGCCATGGTGCAGAAGAAAATTAACTATTTGGGTTTTATAATATCAGTAAGTCCCAATTGAATGCAGATTTTTTTTTCCTTAGAGTTTTGCCCAGGCTGGAGTGCAGTGGCATGATCTTGGCTCACTGCAACCTCCACCTCCTGGGTTCAAGCAATTCTCCTGCCTCAGCCTCCTGAGTAGCTGGGACTACAGGGCCCCACAACCACACCTGGCTAATTTTTGTATTTTTAGTAGACACAAAGTTTCACCATGTTGGCCAGGCTGGTCTTGAACTCCTAACCTCAGGTGATCCACCCGCCTCAGCCTCCCAAAGTGCTGGATTATAGGTGTGAGCCACCACACCTGGTCTCTCTCAAGACCTTTTGCAGTAGAAGTGGGAAGTGACCCTGAACTACTGGCTCCAATTCCCTAGAAAGGGAGTTGGTCTGGCCTGAGCTCTGGACCATTTTGGCAGGCCCCAAACTTGGTTTTGCCCTCCGTAGCCTAAGGATGCAACACCATGTGGACAGAAGATAACAGCATCCTCAGCCCTGGTCCTGGCCAGCTGCCAGTTAGATGTTCCCTACTGTCCTCAATGCGTGCCTGGAGCTGTGAAGACAGCTTTGGGAAAGGTGTTTTCTGGGGCTTCAGGGTGCCCCCAGTCAGGGAAAGAGTGAGTGGCCAGCAGCCTCATCCCTGTCTGCTTCTAGTGTCAAGTAGGGGGACCCAATCACAAAAGCAGAGGCTCCTCATCTCCATCCAGTACCCTCCCAGATCTCGCAGTACCCTATCAGGCTACCCCCTTAAGGCAGTGCCCTCAGGAGCTCTCGGGCTGGAGGAAGGAGAGACAATAGGCTCTTGCAAGCGCTGAGCTCTATTTATACGGTGTACAGATCCCGCGCTGGGCTCCGCGGGGAATCTGGCCTGGAGGCAGGCAAAAGCTAAGGCGACGGACTGCGCACAGGAGGGCTCCTTATTGGTTCCCAACCTCTGAATTCAAGGTTTCCTGACTGGGGTCTCGGAAGCGGAAGCCTGGGCTCCTCTTATTGCCTGCCAGCTTCCCTTGCCCAGGGAGAGGGGTTAGCTGCTGCTGGCAGTCCACTCTGCTGGGCTCACCTGGGGGGCATCTGGAGCCACTATCAAGGTTGAGAGCACTCCGTATCCCCAACCCGAACCTGCCCAAGGCCCTGCGTCCCGCCATACGGAATCTTTACAAGGACATGGACAGAACAATTTCCCCGACTTGAGCTGAGACTCTAGGATAATCTCAACCAAAGCTGGGGGTAGTGGGGCTAACCAGATTCTCCCCTCTTTATTGCCTGCCAGCTTCCCTTGCCCAGGGAGAAGGGCACTGGCAAATCACAGGTTCCCTGGGTTGCAGCTACACTCGCCCCGAAGCTCTCAGGGACTGTGCGGCAGTGGTGGGGAGAAGACAAGCCCAGTTACACCACCAACCCGCGGCCGGGCTGGGACTGGCTCCCAGCGATTGGGCTACTTGCGGGCTCCGCCCCGCCCGCCCCAAGGCCTTAGCCCTGCCCACAGCCCCGCCCTTCCCCGCCCTGCCGGAGACTTTCGTCCTCCCAGGCCGCCTCAGCTCGACCCACGGCCGGCCTTCCAGCGGCTCGCGCTTTCCTGGAGCTGGCGGCGTTCTTAGCCCCGCCCACAGACGGCCGCTTGAAGCTTAGCTGGCGGCTTAATCCTCTGGCGCCACCTCCTGGGAGCCCGCGGACACTGTCTCCCTCTTCCGCGCAGAGCTGCTGCTGGCAGTCCACTCTGCTGGGCTCACCTGGCAGGGGACACCTGGAGCCACTACCAAGGTTGAGAGCTCTCCCTATCCCCAACCCGAACCTGCCCAAGGCCCTGCGTCTCGCCACACGGAGGCTTCACAGGGACATGGACTGAACAATTCACCCGACCCGAGCTGAGACTCTAGGATAATCTCCACCAAAGCTGGGGGGAGTGGGATTAACCAGGGCCCCAGCAACCAGGTCTCCATGCTGCCCACGCAGCAGGCTGTTTGGGTGGGCCCCTTCTGCAGGAGCACCCCAACTCCAGCTGATGGGAGCCTCCACTTTGAACTTCTTGCAGTACCTCATCCTCTAGATCTTCTAGGGTCCCCACAGGGAAATGGTATCCAGCATTCCTCCATAGGGGCTTCAAATAATTATTTGCTGCTCTACAACAGGAACAAAATTTTATGATCAGAATTTAACTTGGCCAGGTGCAGTGGCTCAGCCTGTAATCCCAGCACTTTGGGAGGCCAAGGCTGGAGGATCACTTGAGGTCAGGAGTTTAAAACCAGCCTGGCCAACATGGTGAAACCCCTTGAACCCAGGAGGTGGAGGTTGCAGTGAGCCGAGATTCTGCCTCTGCACTCCAGCCTGGGCAACAGAACGAGACGCTGTCTCAAAAAAAAAAAAAAAAAAAAAAAAAAAAAAAGAATAGGGCCGGGCGTAGTGGCTCACGCCTGTAATCCAAGCACTTTGGAGGCCAAGGCAGGTGGATCACCTGAGGTCGGGAGTTCAAGACCAGCCTGACCAACATGGTGAAACCCTCCCCGTCTTAAAAAAAAAAAAAAAAAAAGAATAAAACCTAAGTGTTTGGGTCAGACTTAGAATTGAACATGCCTCACACTATCCACAAGACCTGGACCAACTAACTCCCTTGACCTCTCTGGGCCTCAGTCACTTTGTCTCAAGGTAGTAGTCAAGACGATGACCAAAACAGGAAGAGTCACCAATGGATTTGTACTTTTAAGATATAGAAATCCCAGTGCTTTGGGGGGCTAAGGCAGGAGGATCACTTAAGGTCAGGAGTTCAAGACCAGCCTAGCCAAGATGGTGAAACCCTGTCACTACACACACACACACACACACACACACAAATTAGCCAGGTATGGTAGCACATGCCTGTAATCCCAGCTACTTAGGTGGCTAAGACATGAGAATCGCTTTAACCTGGAAGGCAGAGGCTGCAGTGAGCTGAGATCGTGATACTGGACTCCAGCCTGGGCCAGAGAGAGACTCTGTCTCAAAAAAAAAAAAGGGGGGGGGGCGGCCAGGCATGGTGGCTCACGCTTGTAATCCCAGCAGTTTGGGAGGCCAAGACGGGTGGATCACCAGAGGTCGAGTTCAAGACCAGCCTGGCCAACACGGCAAAACCCCATGAAAGAAAGAGAGAAAGAGAAAAAGAAGGAAGGGAGGCAGGGAGAGAGGGAGTGAGAAAAAATAAATAGGCTGGGTGCAGTGGGTTACGCCTGTAATCCTAGCACTTTGGGAGGCCTAGGCAGGTGGATTGCCTGAGCTCAGGAATTCGAGACCAGCCTGAGTGAAACCCCATCTCTACTAAAATACAAAAAATTAGCCAGGCATGGAGGCATGCACCTGTAATCCCAGCTATTCAGGAGGCTGAGGCAGGAGAATTGCTAGAACCCAGAAGGCGGAGGTTGCAGTGAACCAAGATGGTGCCACTGCACTCCAGCCTGGGCAACAGAGCGAAACTTGGTCGCTTAAAAAAAAAAAAAAAACAAAAGAAAAGAAATAGAGAAATGAAGCTAACTCTCAAAAGACTGGTGCTTGAATTGGGCCTTCCTTCCATGCTTTAGGGGAGCTAGGAAAGGGCCTCTCCTAGGAGCTCGTTCAGCCTGTTAGCAACGAGGGGAGTCCAGGCTGTGGGCTGCAATGAGGTAAGGAGTATGGAGCCTCCAGTTCCCACCAAACTTGTGGTATTCTAGAGGTCAGACTGGCCTAGATACACCAGAAGATGCTCCAGCTAATAGCCCTAACCCCAGGACTAGCTCAAAGATCTTGGCCCAGGCAGTACCTTTATGCCAGGAGAAAATGCAGACTCCTCTAGCATTTTCTAGAGACCAGCACTGTCTCCAAGCCAGGCCAGTGATTCCAGGTCAGCGGAATGTGGGAAGGCGGATTCCTATGGGTCTGATGTTCCTTCCTTCCTGCCCTCCTGTCTACGACCCTCTATCCCCAGCTTAAAAGACCTAAGCAAGCTGGGCACAGTGGCTCACACATGTAAACCCAGCACTCTGGGAGGCTGAGGTGGGCAGCTCACCTGAGGTGGGGAGTTTTGAGACCAGCCTGACCAACATGGAGAAACCCTGTTTCTACTAAAAATACAAAATTAGCCAGGCGTGGTGGCATATGCCTATAATACCAGCTACTCGGGGAACTGAGGCAGGAGAATTGCTTGAACCTGGGAGGCGGAGGTTGCAGTGAGCCGAGATCATGCCATTGCACTCCAGCCTGGGCAACAAGAGCAAAACTCCACCTCAAAAAAAAAAAAAGAAAAGAAAAGAAAAAGACCTGAGCAGTCCCCATCCAAATCAAGGACAGGTCACAGTGATCGGGCAGGAGTGCCAGGGGTCAAGGGTCTGCTGGGCTAAACAGTGGATATTTCTCCGTCTCCCAAAGGAAGCATGGCAGGGCAGAGGTCAGAGGTCCTCCTGGCCTTAATGTTCTCTGTCAAGTCCAAGTATTCCCTTACTTGAGTTCAGAACAGTGAGTCCACTCATTACCCAGTGGCTTCAGGTTAGATGTTAAGCAGAAGCTCCTAAGAGTAAGGATGGGTAATTTCCTGGTCCCTGCTGCTAGGCCTAGGGAATGAAGCAAGCGTGTGCTGGGGACAGCCTTTCCTGGCACTTAGTGTGGTGCCCATTCAGGTCCTAACTCCAAGTAGTTGTTGGATTTTCAACAACGCCCCACCCTGGCACTCAACTCTTATTTGCAATATGGGACCAGCCTCTCTGGGTCTTGAAAGTAGAGGAGTCCGTGGTGGCAGAATTGAGCCCAGAAAAGGCACTAGTTGTTCTGTCATCAACTGCTCAATTCTACCCCTTTGCCCCTTGAAACACAGCTGCTCCATCTCCTGCCTCCCACACTCCGAGCAGTGTCCTAGGACAACCCATCTGCCCCTTCCTGGGCACTGAGTCATGCTCAGCCTACTCAGCTGGCCTGTCCATCCCAGGCCAGGCACTGAAGGTTACCCCCCAACCCTCAGAATCTACAAGACAACCAGGGCAGAGTAGCCTGGCCAGAAACCATTGTTTCCACCCTGAGGCCAACACCAAATCTGCCTTGAGACTACCTGGGAAACCAGCCAGTCCCAAGCCCACAAGACCATGCAGGAAGGAGCTAGGGTAGAGCTGCAGGAGAGACATCCCTAGATCCCTACCTTCACAGAGACTTGCCCTGAAGGACCCCTACACAGAAGGTACAGAGCCTGACCCACTCTGAGGCAGAAAACCTGTTAACATCTTTCCCACCATCCTCCTTCCCAGCCAATCTCACTGGGCTCTCTGCTATCCCCCACCCCTTACAGATGAGGAACTGAGAAGGAAAGAGACTTGTCTTAGCTGGCTCACAGGCAATAGAAGCATGAAGGGGGCATTACATGTTGGCAGTTTCTGGAGTGCACACCTACCCCTCCCAGCACAGAAATGGTAAGGCTTACGTGGAGGCCAACGGGCCAACACCAAGTAGACCTGGCTGAGTCTCCTCTTCCCTCTGTCAACATGAACCCCCAACCCCTCATGTCCAGGAACCTCTCCAGATGCCAGGGAAACAGATGCCCAGAGGCAACGGCATTGTAATAAAGACACTGCTTTTATTTAGTTTGATATGTTTCTTTACAGAATGCAGAAAACACATCTTAAAATCATATAGAAGGAAATAAAAACACATCAGTGGTTGGTGAACACTTGAATGTGAGATTGGCTCTCCATCTCACAGAGTCCAGCGGCCATCACCAGCCCAGCGCTCAGGGGAGGAGGCTGCCTGCAAAGGCATTGTTGCTGTTGTTATTCTGTTCACTGCCCCATCGCCTCCAGTTGCTATGGCAACAGGCCATTCTGGGCCAGCCACCTCTCTGCATGGCCAATGGTGGAGTTGCTAGGGGTTACAGAGCTATTTGGAAGGCCTTTCAAAGCCCTCACCTGGAACATGGGGAATTGTTTATTTTTTGATGAGGTCATCAGAAATAATCTCACCAGGTCAGATCCTACTTTTGCTCCTGTCTCTGGGGCACCAGGAAAACTCTGGCTTGAAGGTATGAGCCTAGTCACCAGTGGTCTACAAAGCCTGAATTTACAGGCTCCCCCACAGGGGCACACTGCTTGCTCCAGAGTACCCCGCTGGGGACTGGGGCAAGGGAAAGGGGCTGAGCCCTGTGGGAGAAGGCGCAAGGGGAAATGCCCTCTGGAGAACAGTAGGATGGAGACCCCTCCCTTCCTACCAGCCCTCCCCTCCTGAGGCAGCACACACAAATCCTCTGCACAACAGTCAATATGGCTTAGAATTAGCTGCTCCGTGTGCAAAGGGAGCCTGGGTCCACCCACCCACCCTCAATCAGGGAAGGGATACATTATTGCAAAAGGCATTCCTCCCTAAAAGGTACCCAAAATAACTCTCAGACATCAAGAAAAGTCATGCTTAAAATGGTTTCTTCCAAAGGAGGAGAATCAAGCAGAGTGGGCGCCCCTGAGTCATGGGACAGAGATGCAGATGGACGGACGGATGTTCTGCTAAAAAAGGCAAAAAAGAAGCCCAGTGTAATTCCAGAACTTAAACCATTAGGAAAAGAAGGGGGGAAAACAATCAAAACGAGCAAAGCCGTCAGTTCCATGGAATCAACACTAAGAGCTTGTACAAACTGCTGTAAGCATCACCATTTTTAATCTTTTTTTTAATAAAACAATTTGAGGCTGTATAAAAACTTTAGTAAAAAATTAGCTTTGAGAGCCCACATATTTTTACTATGAACTATTGCTGGCACTCCTCCCCAGCCACCAGACCTTCTCCAGTAGTTCAGGCCCAAGGCGAGGACTGGAGTGCCAGAGAAAAGGGGTGGGTGGGTCAGGGTGGGTTGGGGTAGGGCTGTGGACTGTTAGGACAAAGCGGCCAAGGTCAAGTGAGGAAAGAGCATCACATGACATAAAAATATTGCATCTTCACCAAAATGTCCCCCACTGAGTGTTTCAAAAACTGTGATATTCCTTTTAGGAGGAAAAAAAAAAAAAAAAAAAAAAAACACGCACAGAAGAAAAGTAAAAGAAAATAGGTTGATGTGGTCGAGACCTTCGACCTCCCAGGTGCCCCCACAAGCAGCTGGCCCACCCTGGAGCACCAAAGTCAGGGGCCACAGCCACCGCTGCCTCTTGGAGTCCCTTTTTCATGGAAATGAAGACCCCTTGGTGGTGGGCCACTAGTGTATATGGGCTGGAAGTGGGGATGTCCATGGCCCAAAAGACCCCTCCAGCTTCCAGCCCCTGGCAACAGCGGGAGAGCAAACTCAGCACCAGGGCCCTGGCGTGAGCCAGGGCCGGGAGGCCACCGACCAGGCTCTGGGGTATCAGAGCAACCAAGTTGACATAGTGTGAAAAAATAGGATTCCTTTGATAAAAAATACTGTCCCTTGGTCTTCTCTAAGTTTGAAACACCCTGGGAGCTTATTTTTAGCAAAGCAATTCCCATACCCACCCAAAAATTATACATACAAGTTTAGGTAAACAGCAGATTAAATGTAAAAACTTAACCTTAACTTCTGAAAGTCCTTTGAATTTAATCTTTAGTTACTGTTTTCCATGTTACATCCTGCAGCTAGACACACGTGAATAGAAAAAACAGTACAGTTAGTGTTAAAGGCAAAACGCAGAGAGCCAGGGGGCCGCCCGGCACTGCCTGCGAGTTCATTCATGGTTCCTCGCTCCTGCCACCTCCACTCCACACGGTACTTTCAGAGCCAGCCATCAAAAACGAAGCGAGGAATTCTCTATGAACAAACCAAAAGCTGTTAGGCAAAAAATAAAAATAAAAAAGTCCCCAAAGTCTCTCCAGCTGCTTTGGGGTTTGGGAGGACCAGAGAGGGCGGGCTTGTCCAGGCCCCTGTGTCAGTGTGTGCTAGGTCAGGTGTTGGCTCCTGGTGGGCGATGGTCTGCAGGCCACCGGTCTCCACAGACAACACCATGTTGTCTCCAGGCCCCTGCCCTACCCTGCCTCCACCCAGGTGCTTGCGGGTTAAGGAGGGACATAAGGAGGGGGTGACCGGTATGGGGTCATGTTCTTGGGACGGGAGCCCTTGCCCTCCATGGGTGCTGTGAAGGGCGGCGGGGGCTGGTAGGGAGGCGCATTGGGATCCTCATCCCGCAGGGGTGTGTACTCTCCCACGGTGTCCTGGTTCAGAGGAGTGGTCTCGGGCACACTCTGGTTGGGGTACTCGGGAGGGGGTAGGGGAGCCTTCTCCTCCTGCAGAATGAGTGGCATGCTGGAGGAGGGTGGGGGCTTGGAGTCATCCAGTTCGTCTGCAAAGATGATAGGCACCCCCTTCTTGATGAAGGTGGCCTGGTCCTCAAGGGTAAGCTTGCCCTTCCGCTTCTTGCGGTAGCAGATCATGGCAATGATGCCAGCAATGAGCAGGATGGCTGCGACCACCACAGCCGGAATGACTGTGTGCAGGTAGACGTCATCCTCACTGCTCTTCTCAGGGTCCCTGTCAGGCACCTCTGTGGGCGGCGCCTCTGAGGGCACTCTCCTGGTTGGTGCCACAGGGATAAACTGTAGGTGCTGACAACTGCCAGCACCCATCACAGCAATGCTTGTGGCCTTAAAGTCAGGCTCTAGGGCGTTGGAGAAGGCAGGCCGAGGTCTTCCATCGTCCTCAGCAATCCGACGGCTCAGTCCAATGATCTGCTCCTTGGGGCAGGGCTCCAAGGGCAATGTATTGTTGGTCCATTCCACCACGATGGAGCCCCGGGTGATATTCTGCAGGGTGATGGTGCTACAGTTTCGGTCCCCAAAGGCGAAGGCCAGTTTCTTTACCAAGGCAATCTTTTTGTGGATGTCATTCAACACCAGTGCTGGGTCACCCACAAACTTGGCCTTGAACCTTGCAGGAGCCCTATCCCCTTGGGGGCGCCTATGGACGTGGATCTCAAAGGCATCCACAGCTGACAGGCCCCCCTTGTCTGTGGCGTGCATGAAATACTCGTGTTTGCCCACATGGCTGCTGTCAGGCAGGCCATACATTAGCTGGCTGTTGCTGTTGAACTGTACCCAGGACTTCTCGCCCACCAGCTGCTGCTCCCGCAGCTTCAGGGTCAGCTTCAGCTTGTCAGTGGTGGTATCCTCATGGTCGTAGAAAGTGTCTGATGGGATCTTCACCTCAAAGTAGGTGCCAACCCAGGCATCTACCCTGTCAATATGGTTCTTGAGCTCTGGGCGCTGGTTGGGTTCTCCGCCACGGGGCACTCCGCTGGTGGTGGTGCGAATACGAGTAGGCGGTGAGGCAGTTTCCAATCTGGTGATGGGAGCTTTGGTGGTAACACGGGGCACGGGCCTGGGTGTCCGTGGTTTCTTGGTTGGCCTGCGAGTCGTGGTGGTGGTGGAGTCAGTTGAAGGCGTTGCTGGTTTTGGTGTGGATACTCGTGGCTTCTTGGTGGTAGTTGTGGGAGGGGTAGCAACTGCAGTAGGCTCCACATAGCCAGGAATGGTCATCGTTGGGCGAATCTGGCCAGGAACTGTGGTGCCAGCTTCTGACACCCGAGTAGGCTGGATGGGGCCTAGGGTTGGGGTCTGAATAATGGCACCTCGAGTCCGGATGGTGACCGTGGGTTTCCCAGGAACAGGATCCCTGACTGGAGGAGCCATAGTCTCTGTCGGAGGAGCAATAGCTGGAGATGTGGGGGTTGGCACAATCCTGGATGGGGGCTCCTGGATAGCCGTGGTTGGGGGCCCAATGGCAGTGACAGGTGTGGGTGTGGCATGGATCTGCCTCCGGATGCGTTTGGGAAGAGGTGGCTTCTTATTGGCAATGTGCCAACCCACAACAGGGTAGCCAAGCTGAGCAGACATAGCACCCTCCCTGGCAGGGGCCTCCACACCACGAATGTCAGGCACACTGTTTTGGTTCAGGGAGCAGCCCAGCTTCCAGGAGAGAAGGGCCCCATTCTCCACCACTTTTTTTGCATTTCCTGGGCCGGCCATGAAGGCCGACATGTCAAATAGTCTGTTATTCACCACTGGCACTAACTTCATGCTGTGAAGCTCTACTTCTGAGAAACTCCGCATCCTGTGCAGGAGGTCAATCCTTTGCTTTGGGGTCATCTTGGTGAGGTCGGCATCCAAAATCACCGTCAGAACAGTCACAGGCTCATCTGCAGCACAGGCAGATGATACCACCTCACCAGGATCTGGGGAGGCTGTCCTCACGGACTGCAGCTCACTGTGGTCTTCAGGGTAGACCTCGATGGAGAACACACTGGAGGTCTGGGGGATGTGGCTCCCGTTGGCTCCCAGCCGTGCAGCGCTCACTGAAATGTAATGCACACCCTTATCAGTGTCAAGGGGGAGGCCCTCTAGGGTGTGGCTCTTCAGGTCCCAGTGCAGCCAAGATGGCAAAGCCTCCTTCCCTGTCGCTGATACCTAGAAGAGACACAAGCATAAAAGTACTAGTGTCAGTGCATAACCTGAATATGATTACAACAGTTAACCTGAATTGTGTGATAGGCTTAAGTTGTAATTCAGAGTTCCTGCTAGGGAAGCCAATTCCTTGCCTCTAGAGGGACAAAACTGAATTTATTTACCTGTCACAAAAGACTAGGGCTATGATGGGTTAGCTTGGGAGGCAAATACCTCACCCAAGGCCACACAGTGGGGAGACAGCAGTGCTGGCACTCAAGCACATGTCTCATTCTTGAGAACTGATGCCATGGAGCTCATGACTGGTGTGGATTTTATAACAGTGACACACCCTGCCACCTACTTGCCCATTCTACCTGCAGAATCAAGTCACGGTGTCTCATCCCAACCCTCAGCACTCCTTTCCAGCCTTGCCTCAGACTTCTCCCCTGGCCCTCTGCAGACATCACATCTTTGCTCACACTACATGCCTGGCCTGGAGGACCATTCCTGCCCCAAAATGGAGATGCACACAGGTCTGGGTACTAGGGAGAGCTAACGCCCTGAAGGACTCATGTTTGGGGTCATCTCAGTGAGCATCCAAAATCACTGTCAGAACAGGCACAGAACATCATCACGTTACATTCAAGTGTAGTGGGGCACATCTGTGTAGCAAACAGAGTTAGTTGTATTTAATGTTTTCATTTACCCTGCTTCTCAAATCTCAAGACAAACTGTGGTGCTCAGGGAGCAGGGACTAGAATCAACTATTCTAGAATAGTGCTTACCAAAGGAATCCCAAGGAGCTCTGGTCTCTCTAAGAGAGAGGTTATACAGTCAATCAAGTACAGGAAATATACAGAGTCCTCTTCTGCCCTTGGAGAGACCAGGCACAGAAACAGGCCTAAGGAGCTCATCACCTTATTCCAACTCAACAGCATCTCCCAGACTTCTTTCGGTATGGAAGTCCCTTTCCACAGAGACATAACTGGTGATACTCAGCACCAAAGAAAATGCCACTATAAAAACCTCCACCATCAGCTGACAAGAGGAAAATATGACTTGGCTCTTGCCCTGGCCCCATCTATGGCTCCTCTCACTTTTAGGAAACACCTACTCCTGCCCCAGTGCAAGAAACGTGACACCCACTCTCTGGTTGGCCTGAAGGCACTCTCATCTCCATTGTCCTGTACCAAGTCCAGAGACACATTGGTCAACAGACAGTACATCTCACTGCCAGCCTCAGTCCAGGGACTGCCCTTCAAGGCCACTGCTTATCAATAGGGAGACCCTAAAATGCTTCCCTCCCTGTGGCAGGAAAGCTAAAGCCATGACTGCTGGGCTCCCCAGTGGCTCTGGTTCCCTGGGCTTCCTCCTGCCAAAAGACAAATTACTTGAGTGATTTGGAAAGGAGACCCCAGGCTTGTACCAGGTGTCCAGGCAGCAGCCTTATCAGAAACTAGATAATTCCCCCCATTTTACACTAATTTAAACAGGTTTCCTACACTCAGCAAAAACACATGAGAAGGCTGGGCATGGTAGCTCATAATTATAATGCCAAACTTTGGGAGGCCAAGGCGGGAGGACTGCTTAAGGCCAGGAGGCATTAGAGATCACCCTGGCCAACATAGTGAGACCTCATCTCTATTTATATAAAAAAAAATTTTTTCAAAACTATGCCATGACTGACATTGTTAGGGGTTATTATTATTGGGCCAGGCATAGTGGCTCACCCCCATAATCCCAGCAGTTTGGGAGGCCAAAGTGGGTGGATCACCTGAGGTCAGGAGTTCAAGACTAGCCAACATGGTAAAACCCCGTCCCTACTAAAATACAAAAATTAGTCAGGTGTGGTGGTGCGCACCTGTAGTCCCAGCTACTCAGGAGGCTAAGGCAGAAGAAATCCTTGAACCCGGGAGGCAGAGGTTGCAGTGAGCCAAGATCGCCCCACTGCACTCCAGCCTGGGCAACAGAGTGAGATTCCATCTCAAAAAAAGAAAAAAAAAGAGTTATTGTTGAGGTTATCATTTCCTAATTGCTTTCTGAGCCACTCATTAAGGGTCAGCAAATAGTGTTTTGTTTTTGTTTTTGTTTTGAGGCATAGTCTTGCTCTGTTGCCCAGGCTGGAATGCAGTGCCACAATCTCAGTTTACTGCAACCTCCACCTTCCAAATACAAGCAATTCTCCTGCCTCAGCCTACTGAATAGCTGGGACTACAGGGCACAATGCCACGCCCAGCTAATTTTTTGTATTTTAGAAGAGACAGGGTTTCACCGTGTTGCCCAGGCTGGTCGTGAACTCCTAAACTCAGGCAATCTGCCTGCCTCAGCCTCCCAAAGTCCTAGGATTACAGGCGTGAGCCACTGCGCCCGGCCCACAAATAGTGTTTCTTTTGTGAAACTACATTCCATCAACTCTAAGATGTGCCATAATCTAATTAAAAATCTGCCACCCTGTCACCCACCACCAAACATCAGAAATGTTAAAATATCTGTAAACATGGGTGTCTTCAAATTCATGAAAAATACTAAATATATTTTTTTCTGTTAAAATCTTTTTTAGCTATAAAAAAAATCACATGTATTGGCTTGGCATGGTGGCTCACAACTATAATCCCTGCACTTTGGGAGGCCGAGGAGGGTAGATCACTTGAAGTCAGGAGTTTGAAACCAACCTGGCCAACATGACAAAATCCCGTCTCTACTAAAACTACAAAAATTAGCCGGGCATAATAGTGCACACCTGTGGTCCCAGCTAGTCAGGAGGCTGAGGCACAAGAATCGCTTGAACCCGGGAGGCAGAGGCTGCAGTGAGCCAAGACCACACCAACTGCACTCCAGCTTGGATGACAGAGCAAGACTCTGTCTCAAAAAACAAACAAACAAACAAAAAAACCATTTATTTCAAACGTTTTGGCTGAAAAACCTAAGCTTTACAGTATTCAATTCATTTATGTTAAACAAGAAAACTGGCACATCCATATGTAAACACGTTTATGCTGTTTTGCCAAAAACAACAACAACCGTGAAGCAAATAAGTAAGCCCCAAATCCAAATGGAGTGAGTGTTCATGGAACCATCAGACATCTTACAGGAGTAGGTTAGGAGTAGGGGTCCTGAGAAGTGGAGAGTAGGTGAATTAGGGTGTAGACCCCAGTTTTTGGTCACCTGAGGGTTATTTTTTAACTCTACTCCATTCCAATGGCCACCAGTTGGACAGGAGTTCACATGCAGAGGGAGGATGAAGAAAGGCGACAGGGAAGGCCTGGAACAGTGGTCTGGGTAAAGCCAACCAAAGAGAAGTCACCTGCAGAGGAGACTGAAAAAAGTTAGGGGAGACCAGAAGAAGCTCTAGAAGTGGGCGCCAAATGACTGGCCAGACCCATGGGATATTACTGAGTGACTAGGCACTCCATCAGTGTTGATAAGTCAGTAGCCTGGTGTTTCTACAAATCTGTCTTCAAGCACACGAGGGCATTTTTTAACAGAGAAAACAGAGAAAGGCCCTGCCACCTCAAGGCTTCTCAGCCTGGCTCTCTTCCTATTCTGCTGACCTGAACAGCCAAAAGTTCTGCTAACAGGCAGTTCCTACAGAACAAACTTGGCCATTCTATGAGCAAGGCTCCCACATCGAAGGCCATCTTGGAAGCCATACACTTACTTTAACTATGCCATGTAACTTTAACACATGTTAATATCACGTAACAAACAATAAACACTAAAGAAAACCTCAAGTTTCACCAAAGCAAGTTATAATGCTCAATTTCAAACTGGGAGATAGGAGATAAAAACTGGTAGCTTTATTTTGACTAATGAGAACAAATTCTTTCACTTTTTTTTTTTTTTTTGGAGACGGAGTCTTGGTCTGTCACTTGGTCTGGAGTGCAGCAGCACCATCTCAGTTCACTGTAACCTCTGCTTCCTGGGTTCAAGTGATACTCCAGCCTCAGCCTCCTAAGTAGCTGCGACCACAGGTGAGTGCCACCATGCCCGGCTAATTTTTTTTTCTTTTTTTTTTAAAGATGGGGTTTCGCCATGTTACCCAGACTGGTCTTGAACTCTTGGCCTCCAGCTATCTAGCTGCCTCAGCCTCCCAAAGTGCTGGTATTACAGTTGTGAGCCACTGCACAAGGCCAAATTATTTCACTATTGTCTACCCATGGCTTTGTATCCATGTAAAGTTTACCTATGTCTTTGGGGCAAGTCATCTCAGAAAAAGAGTTGATATGGTTCAGATTTGTGTAGTCACCCAAATCTCCCGTCAAATTGTTATCCCCAGTGTTGGAGGTGGGGCCTGAGGGAAGTGACTGGATCATGGGGGCAGTTTATCATGAATGGTTCAGCCCCATCTCCCTAGTGCTGTTCCCATGATAAGAGTTCTTGTAAGATCTGGTTGTTTAAAAGTGTGTAGGCCAAGCGTGGAGGCTCACACCTATTGGGTGGATCACCTGAGGTCAGGAGTTCGAGACCAGCTTGGCTAACATGGCAAAACCCTGTCTCTACTAAAAATACAAAAATTAGCTGGGCATGGTGGCAGGTACCTATATTCCCAGCTACTCGAGAAGCTGAGACAGGAGAATCGCTTGAACCCAGAGGGTGTAGGTTGTAGTGAGCTGAGATCGCTCCTCTTCACTCCAGGCTAGGCAAAAGAGTGAAACTCCACCTAAAAAAAAAAAAAAAAAAAAAAAAAAGTGTGTAGCACCTCCCCCAGCCTTCCTCCTGTTCCGGCTGTGTGAAGTACCGGCTTCCCCTTTGCTTTCCGCCATGATTGGAAGCTTCCTGATGCTGTCCCAGAAGCAGAAGCCACTATGTTTCCTGTAAAGCCTGCAGAACTATGAGCCAATTAAACCTCTTTTCTCTAGAAATTACCAGTCTCAGGTATTTCTTTATAGCACCACGAGAACAGAGAAATACAAGAGCCAAGCCTCTCCAATGTAGTCACTTGCTTTCCCCCTGCAGATTTTGGCTCCCCATTATCCGGCTGCAGGACAGGTATCTAGATCTATAGCCCTGAAGTAGGCAGTCACTCCAGGGTCATGGGTACTACTCAGGAAAAGTACTAACCTGAAGGTTCTTCCCTGCATCTCCATGTACTGGTGACATCAGGCCCAAGCAGCATTGAGTGATAATTGATTATTTATAGACATATATGTATATATAAGGGTCTTACTCTATTACCCAGGCTGCAGTGCAGAGGTGTGATCATGGCTCATTGCAGCCTCAACCTCCCAGGCTCAAGTAATCCTCCCACCTCAGCCTCCCAAATAGCTGGTAATTATTTATTTATTTACTTATTTTTATTTCTTTTTTGGTAGACACAGGGTCTCATTAGATTGCCCAGGCTGGCTTTAAACTTCCAGGCTCGAGTAATCCTCCTGCCTCTGCCTCCCAAAGTGCTGGGATTACAGATATGAGCCACCATGCCCAGTCTTTAAATACACATTTTTTTGAGACAGGGTGTCACTCACTCTGTCACCCAGACTGGAGTGCAGTGGTGCAATCACAGCTCACTGTAAATTCAAACTCCTGGACTGAAGTGATCATCCCACTTCAGCCTTTTGAGTAGCTGGGACTATTTGAGCCAGGTGTGTGCCACCAGGCCTGACCAACATTCAATATTTAAAAATATTTTTGAGGCTGGGCACGGTGGCTCATGCCTGTAATCCCAGCACTTTGGGAGGCCAAGGCGGGCAGATCATGAGGCCAGGATTTCAAGACCAGACTGGCCAACATGGTGAAACCCCGTATCCACTAAAAAATACAAAAATTAGCTGGGCATTGGTGGCTCGTGCCTGTAATCCCAGCTACTTGGGAGGCTGAGGTAGGAGAATTGCTTGAACCAGGACCCAGGAGGCGGAGGTTGCAGTGAGCTGAGATCACACCACTGCAATCCAGCCTGGGCTACAGAGCGAGAGAGACTCCATCTCAAAAAAAAAAAAAGAAAGAAAAGAAAAAATAAATAAATTAATTAATTAAAATATTTTTGAAGAGACAGGGTCTTAGTACATTTCCAGATTGGTCTTGAACTCCTGGACTTCAGTGATCTTCCTGCCTCAGTCTCCCAAAGTGTTGGGATTACAGGTGTGAGCCACTATGCCCAGCCATGATTCACTTTAATAGAAGGGCTACAGGAAACAAAAAAAACCTAATTTCCACAAGAAACCTGGTCAAGTCACAGACACACTGGCACCTCTGCATTTTCAAGGCCATTTGGGGAAAGCCCTGACCTGAGAAGTCTGAATATGCCTGAAAGTTTGGCAGTGTCCACAGTCCCCAGAGGATTTCACTAAGAGCCCCATACTCCCAAAGGCACTCCGCTCAGGACTTAGCTCATCATGGAGGTACTTGGGGATAAAGCACCTGCTCTACCTTAACAAAGCAGGAGACCCTCAGTCCATGGAATTCTGGATACCTCCTCAGTTTTCAAAACTTAAAGACTTTGGATCACTTCTCTTTCTCTTGGGGCCTAAGGGTGAAATAGGATATGAAAGTTCCTTCTCACACATGCAGCTCAGTGACAAACCTGGACTCATCCCCATAACAATGGGGATAACAATCCTCATTCTCCTACTCCATGAGAAGGCCCATCTTTCACTATGAATCCCAGCTCCAGGCTGGCTGAGGTTTAACCCAACCTGCACCCCAGTATCCTCACCTGTAAAATCAGGGCAACAATCCCAATCTCATGATTATAGTGCCAGGCTCATAATGGACTCTGCCAATATTGGTTCCTATAGCTCCCATGGGCTCTGAAAGACTCAGTAAGTAATTTGAGGCTGCTGTACAAGAGGGCCCAGGGCATGTCCAGTCTCCACTCCCTAGTCCACCTTCCCAACTGACCTTGGAGCCAGTGCACAGTGGAGTCCTGTCTCCCTGTTTATACCATAAAGCAGAAGCTCAAAGCATCTAAGGTAAGTGGGGAGGCTACAGGCAATGGGGGAGCCAAAATCACATAGAGAAACAAAGCCGAGGCTGAGGAAGCTCAGGGAGTTGCCTGTCAACACTCGTCTGCCAGAAGAGGATGAAAACACTAAGGGGCATGGGGGAAGGGGGGACCTGCTGCAGGTGACAACCCAAAGACCTGCTTTCACCTCTTCAATCTGAAACAGGTGGACTAGACCAGGTGCAATGGCTTACACCTGTAATCTCAGCACTCTAGGAGGCTAAGGCAAGAGGACTGTTTGAGGCCAGGAGTTCAAGATCAGCCTGGGCAACACAGTGAGACCTTTTCTTGTTTCTATAATTAATTAATAAAACAAAGACCAGGCGCAGTGGCTCAGGCCTGTAATCCCAGCACTTTGGGAGTCCAAGGCGGCGGATCACCTGAGGTCAGGAGTTCGAGACCAGCCTGACCAACATGGAGAAACCCTGTCTCTACTAAAAATACAAAATTAGCTGGGTGTGGTGGTGCAGCTACTCAGGAGGCTGAGGCAGAAGAATTGCTTAAACCCAGGAGGCAGAGGTTGCAGTGAGCCGAGACTGCGCCACTATACTCCAGCCTGGCGACAGAGTGG
>PVKP010040360.1:0-19527 GCA_004027715.1 Plecturocebus donacophilus
CCTATTCCTTCCTGTCTCCATTGTTAAGCACAATTATTGGCATAAAAGAGGTTTTTAATACCCATTTTTAGACTGCATTCTAGCCTGGGCAATAAAACAAGAATCCCAATCTCTCTCCCTCTTTCTCATCCTCTTTCTTTCTCTCTTTCATTCTTTTTTTTCTTTCTTTTGCTGTTTCTTTTTTTCTTTCTCCTTTTCTCAAAAAAAAAAAAAGGAACAAAATTATTGGAAACCTTGTAAGATGCAGTGAAGGGTAAATAAAATAGTACATATAAAATAAGTTGTCTGGCTTAGAGTAATAGCTCAATAAAGGTTAGCTATTATTTTTATTATTATAGATAGTTAGCCTTAGCCCAATTTAAAAAATTCTTGTGTGTCTTAATCCCTAATTGGAATCAATATCCTGAGATTATGTATAATTCTAAAATCTCATTCTTTTACCTATAAATTTTTGCATGCTGGTTGACATTATATTTTAAATTATGTGAAGAAATTTTTATATATGGCAAAGATAGGTGATAGAAGAAAATAATTTGATTTCCTTTTTTTTTGTAGTTTAATGTTTAATGAAAGAGCTGGAGCAGTCCTTAAAGAAGATGAAAAATAATAAACATCAAAAAAGCAATTAGAATATATACTACACATCAGATTAACACTAAAAGTAGTAGTATATTTATCATATGTATGAAGATCTAGCCTATTTTTCTTATAGTAAATATACAAATATATGGATTATTGGTGAACACAGAGAAGAAAGGTGTCTCAGGAAATAAATTTTTGTGGAAACTAAAAGTGAATAGAGGTATGAGTTAAAAGAGATGAACCAGGTGGATTTCTTTAGTAGAGGAGAAGAATCTTAATAAATCTGGAGCAGGAGGCAGAGATGTTCTGAGTGTCTTTCAAAGAAATAATGTTTGAGCACTTATGATGGGCTATACACTATATTAGTCACTGAATTTGCAAAGATAAATAAAAATGCTTAGTACTGACAGAAAACACACTCTAGAGCAGCAGATGCGTGAATAGGAACAATGAGAGATGAAGGAAAGTTCTTTGCAAATATTAAACTCACATATTTTCGTGACCTTCCTAAATGTGTTTTCTTGTAGCCTTCTGCTAGGCTAAACCACCAGGTTTTTTTTTCACTCAAGAAGGAGAAGAAGGATACTGCTCAGAAAAGAGGCCACTAATTAGTCTTAAATATTAAAGCTGACTTTTGTGACCTTCTTTGGAAGTTAGAAACTCTAAAAGAGGTCACAAGAAAGGAAATAATTTTCTAAATTACTTTATCTTTCCTTAGAACACCAGGAGACAAGTAAAAGACTGGATTGAAGCGGGAGTGTCAGGGCTCTAGAGATCTCAGAATAGACGGAAAGAACATGGAAAACCAGCCACTGCAGCCTTGAGTTTGGTGGCAGGAGAGAAAGATGTAATATAAGAGAAAATGAAGACTCCCGGAAGAATCCTAGCCTTCAGTTTTCTGCCACGCCCAAACGGACTCCCTATGGCTGGATGAGGGTACAGCAGAAGGAAACCAGGTCGCCCTCTGACTCCCAAGGTCCACGTTCAGAGTTCAGGTGACCCAGAGGCTCTTAGGTCGATCAGAGGTACTAATGAACTCGGAGAGCAAGCAGAGGCCTATGTTGAGAAATAAGGGGCTAAGTATTCTGGGCTTTCAGCCTGAGTCAAATAACAGGGTCACAGATTTTAATCATGGGTCCATCATATCACTCTAAATGCATTTTCATTGCATATCTGAGGATATTCATGACCCCACTACACAGAGAGTTCTAGTGTAGTTTGACAAGAAGAATGAATTGCTGTGAGTCTGAGTAGGCATGGGGGAGAGAGGATATACATGCAGTGACTAACATGGAATTGATAAGAGAGCTCCTTTGTTAATGTGATGTTTAAGCCCAGTCATAAAGGATAAATAGGAATGACCCAAATGAAGTTAGGAAGGTAGGATTGGCCTTCCAGGCCTCAGATACCACACATGTAAATGTGTGGACAGGAACAAACACACAAACATCATTTGGGTGCTGTATTTCAAATGGCTATAGCACAGAGAGTGAGGCACCTCTTGGGTTTCCCAGGAAACAGACTCCAGGACAGAGATTTCAGTGGAGAAGGTTGTTTGGAAGTTCTTCCAAGGACAACACTCATCAGGGACTGAAAAAGAAGACAGGGTTGGATAGTGGGAGAAGTTGGCCGGGGATGCAGTTATAGTAGAGATCTCAGCAAACCCTATACTGAGTTCTAGGATGGCCTTTCACATTTGTCCCCAGTTGAGGTGAGCCTTTATATCCTCCACTGACCTTGGACAAAAGTTCAGGATGGAGTAATCATGCATGAGAGAGCTTCTTTTGGTTGATGGCACTTCTCAGAAAAGGGTTTCAGCTGTGAGCCATCAGCCACTAGCAACATCTGGTGGCTGGAGAAATGCAGGCCTGACTTGGATGGCAGTCTGGGTGGCTCAGCACAGCACCCACTACAACGTATACATTTGCAATAGATGAAGTTAGAGAAGGAAGCACATAACAGGGAATAAAAGGCCTTATAAATCACAGTTACAGGTTTTGGCATTTTTAAAAGCAGAGGGAAGTTCCTGAAGGGTTTTGAACAGGAGGTTAAATCAATATGACCATGTTTGTACTTTCAAAAGATCACTATGGCTGCTGTGTAGATAATTGATTCAAGGGAAAGAATATTGGATGCAGGGAGACCTGGTAAAAGTTGTTGCAGTCATCAAAGGGAGACATAATGAAAGTATGAATTTAAGTGAAGGTGGGAATGAAGAAAGATGGACTAATTAAGGAGATATAGAAAAAGCAGAATTAATGGTATCCACTTATCAATGGTATTCCATTGGATGATGATTGATAAGAAAGATGGATAAACATCACAGATTCTGAATCAGGAATCTGAAACAGGAAACTTGACCGAAGACAATGCCATGTAGTTTTTGTTTCCTATTCTTTCTTTCTGGCACGTGGAATACTATGCTTGGCAACACTCTGGCGGTTAGGAGAAACCGCACAGTGGAAGCGGAAGTGACACGTTACTTCTGGGATGAAGCAATGGAAACTCCTATACCATTCTGCAGTCTTTTTCTTCTTCTTTGGCAAGAAGCAGGGAGATCATATGTTCAGACTGTAAAGCCACAGAATCAAAACGGCTGGGAACCCCAAGTAACCCCAAGAAGCACAGCTGCTTTGAATTGTTGCCCAGTAAAGCAAAGACCTTGCATGAGCTAGAAATAAACTTTATATGCTATACGTTTGAGATTTTGGAGTTGTGTGTTCCCGCAGAATGAGGTTAGCCTATTCCAATAAATACTGGAACATAGAAGGAATTTGTATGCATGTCGTGTGTGTGTGTGTGTTTGTGTGTGTACAAAAAAGGGGAGTGGAAAGGGCAAAATGTGAATTCAGTTTTAGAAATGTTGAGTTTAAGATAACTGAAGAATATTTCAGTAGACATATCCAGTATGCAGTTAAAAATATGGGTGAAGAGTTCTAAGCAAAATCTTGACCAGAGAAAAATTTTGAAAAATATCATAGTCCATAATTGAAGCCATGTGGCAGATTATTGTAAACACTTGGATGTAAAATGATTTGGAAATATTTTTTCCTGGTAATGGCTTTTTTTTTTTTTTTAAAGAAAGCAATGGAATTCCAGGAAACTTTGCCTTTTGCTTTAAAAACTGAATTTATTATACAAGTCAACGTAAATATCACCGCACATTATACAGTCATTTTCTTTTATTCTCCACCTCCTGAGATTGCGAGGCATTTGGGTTCCCTGCTTGAAAAGTCGAGGAGCCAACTTTAACCTCACAGAAGAACAGGTAAGCCAAACAAGTATGAAAAATTTGCATCCAGCTTCTGTCTCCCTTGAAGTGATGTCTCACACTCAAATTAGAGTTGTTTTGAAAAATTAATCTAAAGGGGCTTTTTGGTTACACAAATATAAAATAAACTAGGACATTGTTGTTGTTTGCTACAAAGTAATCTGAATGTTATTACTTTGCACACAGAAGATGTAAAAGGTATTTGATAATGGAAATTTTATATGATTGAACCAGACTTCATATTCTGCAGATTCTGTTGTTTTGGGGGGATAAAATAAGACAGAATCTAATATGAATTCAGCTTGCACTGTGCTTCAGCAGTTGCCTATTCTTGTTCAGATAAATGTGTATGTTACTGCTTAACAGTTAGATGTTAGATGCCTAAACTAAGATTCTGAGTTCAGCAGCACAAGGTTTGCACCATGAGCAAGAGGAGCAAAAACAAGGAAATACATTGCGCTTGGTTCAACCTAATGTGGTCTAGGCTATGGATGTCCTTCATACAAATAATCTAAATGTGAGAAAATATACTCAGCCAGTATATTATCATTTCACCCATGAACTGAGTCAAAGAAACATTAAATGATGTCTAAAAAGAGTATGTCAAAGATAAGGCTAATGACAGAACTCACATTCAATTTTCTGATTCCAAATCCCTGACTCTTCTTGACCACAGTGCTTTAAATGAGATAATTTCTGACATGTTATTTATATTCCTCTGAGTTGTGTGAGGAATACACTTCACCTCCCATCCCCATTTTTTTGGTCCGTGGAGCTCTGAAACATTTTAGAAAAGGTATTAATTTGTTTGCTTGCAATAGTGGAAACACTTCTTTCTTCTGGTGTTCACTAGAGCAGTTGCTCAAAATGACTCAGCTTTTCCAGTCAGCTATGGTTCCTGCCTTGTGCAAGGGAGGAAAGGACCCATAAAATACCATCTCTGTAACAATATGCCCAAAGGTGCCTGCTTCTGGTGAGAAACAAGGAGCCCTGTCCTTATCCGGATTATCATGCTTTCCTCAATCCAGGTGCATTTGTCTTATGCAGTGTGTTTCATGTCATTTTCCTCATTCTCTTCTGATTGAACATCAATGTTTCTTAATGGGTTGTTACCATCATCTCTGTGAGCAAATGGGATGTGAATACCCTGAGGATTCCCACTCATGAATACAAACTATTTTTTATTCTACAAAAGGAAGAAATATGATTGCTGAATATTAATAGCCCACTAGGAATTAAAATTTAAGATCACAGAAGATCTGTTTAATACTCTTATTATCCAAAGGTGAATGATGGGGCAAATCAAGGAAATAATTTGGAGAAGAAACTAATAACAACTGAGTGCCTATTATGTATCTGACATGGAAACTTTTCAACTTCTACATTTTCAGTTTATGAACTCTCATTGTTTGGGTAAAATTAGTTGGCAATTAATAGTGCTCATCACCAAAAAATGGATTATTAATAATGTTAGGTCATTTTAGTCATTGTGTTTCTTGAGTTAGAGAAAGCTGCTCTCCATGTGTTAGTTTTAGGGTAGTTAAGGTAATTTAACACAAATGGCCTTAAAACTGACACATGGAGGACAGCTTCCTATGACTCAAGAAACACCTCCTATGACTCCATGGTTGATAAGTACAAAATAAATGCCAGAAAGAGAAGGCATGGTGGGATGGAAAACAGAGATAATTTTTATAAGTTAAAAGTGATGAGGAAATGAATAGCTATTGTACAAGAGTATGGGATAACTCATTTTTCAATAAGAATAAATCCAAATGACATATCACAAATCATGAAACAGTACATGAAGGCCCTGTGTCTGAACTACTGAAATTAATAGAAAAGAGACAAAGAAAATGTGACCGGAACAAATAAATTTTTGAGTAAATGCAGCAGTTGCTTTTCAACCTATTCCATCTTATTCTGTAAAAATGAAATCATAATTTCTTAGGATGAGATATAGAGAAGAGTTTAATTTTTATTTTTTATAATTTTACTTCCACGTAATTTTCATTTTCAGCCAGTGTGAAAAACACTGGATTAGAAATTCTGAATTGAGATTATGAGTTTGTGAATGAAAGGGTTTTTAAGCATTGAGAGTGTGCTGATAATATAAATATGGCATGATTCTTCCAAGCTAGTGAGGATTCCATAGGCTCAAAATCCCTTCAAATTCTCACATTAAAACAAGTGACAAGGGAATAAATGCTGTTATCATATGCCCATGAGTTCTCTTTCACTTGTGTAGAGATCATTGAGAAAGCGATCTTATTTACACAGTTTTTCTTCTTTATTCAGTTAATGTGGCAGATTACATTGATTTTCTTTTTTTTTTAAACTTTCATTTTAGGTTCAGGGCTACATGTACAGGTTTGTTCTATAGGTAAATTGCATGTAACTGGGGTTTGGTGTACAGATTATTTCATCATCCAGGTGATAAGCGTAGTACCTGATGGGTAGTTTTTCAATCTTCATCCTCCCACCTCCTTCCACTCTCAAGCAGGCCTCGGTGTTCATTGTTCCCTACTTTGTGTCCTAGGCACTCGATGTTTAGCTCCCACTTACAAGTAAGAACATGTATTATTCGATTTTCTGTTCCTATGTTTTCCTGAATTTGCTGAGGATTATTTTATGCACAATTGTGTGGTCAATTTTAGAGTATGTGCCATGTGCACATAAGAATAATTTACATTCTGTTTTTGGGCGTAGAGTTCTGTAGACATCTATTAGGTCTATTTGGTCAAGCGTTGCATTCAAGTTATGAATATCTGCTAGTTTTCTGCCTTAATCATCTGCCTAATGGGGGTATTAAAGTCTTCCCACTATTATTGTATAGTTATCTAAGTCTCTTCACAGGTCTCTAAGAACTTGTGTTATGAATGTGAGTGCTCCTGTGTTAGGCGTGTACATATTTAGGATAGTTAGGTCTTCCTGTTGAATGGAGCCCTGTACCATTATATAATGCCCTTCCTTCTCTTTTTTTGATTTTTGTTGGTTTAAAATCTGTTCTGTCAGAAATTAAAATAACAATCTCTGTTTTTTTTCTGTTTTCCATTTGCTTGGTAGATTTTTCTCCATCCCTTCACTTTTAGCCCGTGGGTGTCAGTGTATATGAGATAAGTCTGTTGAAGCCACTTGACTGAACCCACTTAATACCACAAGCAAACACCCAAGGAAATCAAATAAGATGAAAACATTGATAAATCCATCCAAAGGATAGCAACTTCAAAGCCTGAAAGAACATCAGCCCACAAAGATGAGAAAAAACCAGCATAAGAACTCTGAAAATGTAAAAAACCAGAGTGTCTTCTTATTTCCAAACAAGTTCCTCAGCACTAGTTCTCTAGCAATGGTTCTTAACCAGGCCAAAATCGCTGACATGACAGAAATAGAATTCAGAATGTGGATAAGAAGGAACATCAAGATTCAGGAGAAAGGCAAAACACAATCCAAGGGTTCTAAGTAATATAACGAAATGATATAGGAGCTGAAAGATCAAGTGCCCATTTTAAGAAAGAACCAAACTGATCTGATAGAGCTGAAAAACTCACTTCCAGAATGCCACTATATAATTCCAAGTATTAATAGCAGAATCAACCAAGCCGAGGAAAGAATCTCACCATAGGTCTTGTTTCTCTATCCAACTTACCACTCTTGTGCTTTTTAATTGGGGCATTTAGCCCATTTACACTGAAGTTTAGTATTAATGTATGTGGATTTGATTCTGTTATCATGTTGTTAGCTGGTTATTCTGCAGATTTGTTTGGGTGGTTGCTTTATAGTGTCACTGGTCTCTGCACTTCAGTGTGTTTTTGTAGTGGCTGGTAATGGTCTTTCTATATTTAGCATTCCCTTCAAGACCTCTTGTAAGGAGATGTGGAGGTAGCAAATTTTCTTAGCATTTGCCTGTCTGAAATGTTCTCCTTTGTTCATGAAGCTTAGTTTGCTTGGATATAAAATTATTGATTGGGACTTCTTTTTTTAAGAATGCTGAATATAGGCCCACAATCTCTTCTGGCTTTTAGGGTTACTACTGAAAGGTCCACTGTTAGCCTGATGGGGTTCCCTTTGTAGGTGACCTGGCCCTTCTCCCTAGGTGCCTTTATATTCTTTTCCTTCATTTCAGCTTTGAAAAATCTGATGACTATGAGTCTTGAAGATGGTCTTCTTGAGTAGTATTTCACAGAGGTTGTCTGTCTTTCCTGAATTTGAATGTTGGCCTCTCTTGCAAGGTTGGACAAATTTTCATGAATGAAATTCTGAAATATGTTTTCCAAGCTGTCTGTTTTTTCTCCCTGTCTTTCAGGGATGTCAATGAGTCATAGATTTGGTCTTTGTACATAGTTCCATATTTCTGGGAGGTTTTGTTCATTCTTCTTTATTGATTTTTCTTTATTCTTATCTGACAGTTATTTTGAAGAACTGGCTTTCAAATTCCAAGATTCTTTCATCAGCTTGGTTGATTCTACTGTTAATACTTGGAATTATATAGTGACATTCTTGAAGTGAGTTTTTCAGCTCTATCAGATCAGTTTGGTTCTTTTTAAAAATGGGCACTTGATCTTTCAGCTCCTATATCATTTCGTTATATTACTTAGAACCCTTGGATTGTGTTTTGCCTTTCTCCTGAATCTTGATGTTCCTTCTTATCCACATTCTGAATTCTATTTCTGTCATGTCAGCGATTTTGGCTTGGTTAAGGACCATTGCTAGAGAACTAGTGCTGAGGAACTTGTTTGGAAATAAGAAGACACTCTGGTTTTTTACGTTTCCAGAGTTCTTGTGCTGGTTTTTTCTCATCTTTGTGGGCTTATGTTCTTTCAGGCTTTGAAGTTGCTATCCTTTGGATGAATTTATCAATGTTTTTATTTTATTTGGTTTCCTTGGGGGTTTTCTTGTGGTATTAAGTGGGTTCAGTCAAGTGGCTTCATTTGTAGAAGACATTGGGGGGAAATGTTCAGATCAGCACTCCTGTACTGTATACTCTAACTCTGGGGGGCTGATATTGGGCTTTGTTCTCCAAAGGGGCTGATATTGGACTGGCTTTGTTCTCCAGTCCCCTTGAGTTTAGGAACCTGCTGTGGTAGAGGGACCAAGTGTTCCTGGACCATTGGCCACAACCCTCTGATGGGTAGTGCCAGCTGAAGTGCTTCATTGGGTGGTAGCAACAGGATCCATGCTTTTTCACATATGGCAGCAGAAGTAGCAGCGGTGGCAACGTGGTGGGCTGCTCACTCAACTGGGGGGGCAGGGCCTACTGGTTCAGAGGGCGCCTTCCTCCATGCTGGTGTTCACAGAGGCATCAGTGGCAGCATAGGAAGGCAGGGCTGCTGGCATCCAACTGCGCATTTGCACCAGCAGCAGTGTTGGTGCAGGCATGGGACATTGGTGGCCTCTATGCATGCATTCATCCCTGCAGTGGTGGTGGTGGTACAGGGTTGAGGGGCCAGGCTGTTGCTGTCCATGTGTGTGTCTGCACTGGTGGCAATGGTGGTACAGGGCAGAGGCCAGGCCACTGGTCTCTGTATGTGTGCATGCATTCATGCTGGTAATGGCAGTAAGGCTGGGAGAGAGCAAGGTGTGCTCATGCTGGCAGCTGTGGCATGCACGGTGAACATGCCCATGTGTCCTGGTAGAGAAGGGGAGGTGAGGTCCACCCATGCCCATGTGTGCCGAGAAATTGCTATGGGCGGGGGTGACTGTGGGCAAGTATGTGCTGGCAAAGTGGTGCAGGGGAGGCTTCATTTGGGGGAGGCTGCCAGTGGGCTGGTGTACATAGGCTGGGGCCCTACTGCTGGATCTCTCCAACAGTCAGTATGGTCTGCCAGCACATGAGCTATAATGTGGTGGGCCTCTGGGAGCCACTCTGACTGGGCATTTGAGGCTGCACTGCAAGTAGGCTCAGCCAGCCGAGGACCTCAGGAAGGGCCAGCAGACAGCGGGGACTCAGGTTGAACTGGCTGCCACCTCATGGGCAAGATCACCCTGCTCTGTTTAGGTCCAACAGTCCTACTAAGACTGGTCTGCATGGTGAGCCTTGGGAGAAGGACATCCCTGGCCATTCTCCACTATAGACGTTCCCACACTCAAGCTTTGGGCTTTGCACAGGCTGGAGTCCTGTCCCTACCACCATTCTAAGCAGCTCTCTCTGGCAGCTCACGTGTCTACAGAGGGTGTAGGGGTCTCTTGCTGACAGGATTCCAGAAGTCCATGGTGAGAGTGGGTCCTTCCTTGCCTTTTCAACTCATTCCTCTCCCAGGAGTCATTGGGGGCCAGGAATGAGCCCCAGACATGGTAGCCCCATGCAGCGTTCCCAGTTCTCTGCCTCTTAAGCCCAGCATTTGTGTCCTCCCCCCATCCATTCTCAAGGCCTTCTCTCCAAAAATCTGTTCAGAGTGCACCAGTTTTCCCGATGTCCCCATCCCTCAGTGGCAGATGCTCCTTCTGGCTGCATGTAGTCAGTCACTTTGCCTGACACACATTTTTATATATAAATAAAACTATCATGTTTTGAAAAATATTACTAATTCCTAATTGAACATATATCAGCAAAGAGGAGAAGCTTATGTTTGGCTTTAAGTCCTTTTAGGGTACATGCTTCTAGAGGTGACATGTCAAAAACCTTCCAGAGTCCCTTCAGACTTTGAAACTCATCAATTTAAAATCAACCTCTGGCAAAATATTTCTTTGCAGTTAAAGGAGCTTCTGCATGGTTCCAGTACTTTCTAATCTATTATCTTATTTAATTCTCAAAGCAGCTAAGTTTGGTATTATACTTCCAATTTTGATATTTGAGTTAACTAAGCTTTTACGAAAATAACTAACTTGACCAATATCATATGGCTAGGAAGGGATTTCAATCTGATTTGATTTGAATCCAAAGATAAGAATCATTATGTTATATCATGATGTATGTCTCTCATTAAACAAATATATGAGGGACGTTTGGAATTTTCATATAGTTTATGAGAGAAATTATTTTTAAAAACCACACTTCCAATAGAGCTCATAAAGTTCTAAAATAAAACGTTTTGCCGAAGACTTACCAGCACATTTAGACTATTCAACTATCTTACTGACAGAGTCATGCTTCAGTCCTGGCTGATGATGGGTAATGTCACTCATTTCCATGGCTTTTACCATCAGCTATGTGTTGATGGCTTCCAAATGTACACTGTAGCAATGACGGAAGTCAGTTTTCCATTAGACATATTCATCCGGATAACCCACTAGAATATCAAACTTAATAGGTTTCAAACTGAGCTCATCTGTGCCTTAAACTGCTTCTCCTAAGCTAATGTTACTATATAGTCATTTATGAAAGGAAAATGAAACTCACCTTAGGCAACCCTTATTCCTTTATCCCCATAGCCAATTTGACATATGACCCACTTAATGCTTTTCTTATTTAACTTTCTATTCCAGAACCACTTCTCAAGGGCAAGTTATCATCATCTTTTGGGTAGACTATTGTATAGTTTCCTGACTCATCTCCCAGCCTCACATCTCAGTATCATCCAATGCGTCCTGTATTCCGCTAACATAATAATCTATTGCAAATGCCATTCTGACCATATCCCTGTCTTGTTATGAATTTGAAATAACTGTCAAGGATTCTTTGGTTGTTAAAAGCAAACGCAGACTCTGGTCAATTTAAACCAAAAGAAAAAAAAAGGAACTTGTTAGAAGAACACTAGTCTTCATAGAAATTAAAGAAAAGTTGAATGATCAAGGATCTTGGTCTATAACTTATGATCAGTTTTGGAAGTGTTGGTGTCTGAATGACTCAGCTCTTTCTGCTTTATATACTAGTCACTCCACCGAAGATTCAAATTGTCAAGAGAGAGTGATTGGCTTAGCTTATGCCATGTGCAGGCCCTTCTGGAAAGTGATAAAGGTAAAGACTGATTACTGATGGTCTCACCAGGACTTTGCAAAGTGGGAGAAGAACAGATCCCCAAAGAAAGCCATGTGCCAAAGGAATTGTTGGGAGAGCAAGGACAAATAACTCACATTTTTTTTTTTTTCATTTTCAGAGTAAAGTCTATACTTTATACTATATCTTTGTCATCCAAGCCCCAAAGTGATCTGGCCCCTACTAGCTTTTCAAATATGCTATGTGTTATATTCTGTTTCTTGTCTAGAAATTCTACTTTACAAATATCCTACTTACTATTTAAGATTCAACTGAAATAGCGTTTCTTTAGCATTGTCTTCCCTAATGCTACCAGGAAGCATTTACTACTCTTTTCTCTGTGCACTTGTTTGCCCTCTACATATGCCAGTAATAACACTTATCAAGGCTTAATGCAATGATTATTTTTATAAGTTGGCATCTCGAGCCATACTGGCTTGATCTTTGGGGATTAGAATCAGGTTTCATTAGTTAGTATATTCCCAGAATACAGTATAGGGCCTGCAATACATTTGGAGTTCAACATATGCTTTTTGAATAAAAGAATGAGTAAATAAAATGAACTTCTTTCCTCAAAACATTATACTGCTACAAGCATGTTAAGAGAATGAGATAGCAGGCTTATTTCTTACTTTCAAGTGCCTCTTGTGAAATAAAGCACGAATTAAAATTTTTTATTAGCTCTAGAAGTAATGTTTTTGTATTTCCCATAATGTTTCCTATTTAAGCATATTAAAACTAGATTTTGATGTAAAAAGAAATATTCTTACTTATATGCACATATTTTTTTCCCATAATAACTTTTGTCTGTTAGCTTTTTCTCCATTGTACCCTATTGCTAGTCTCTTTGTCTTCATGCATTTTCCTTCATTTTTTATTTTTTACTTTTTCGTTTCTTTGGGGTTTTGTCATTAGCAAGTTTGAATGGCTCCTACACAGTCTACATGGAGGCAAAGAACTGGCAACATAATCTCTGTGGGAGGCCCCTGGACCAGAGTGGAGATTGATCAGGTGGGTGGTGAAATGAGATTTTTGTCAGAGCCTCTCCTTTCTCTTTGTTCCAGGCTCAAATGGATGCATCATCTTGGCCCATTCGAAGTTTTTTTTGGTGCTTGATGTTCTAAACCAAATGTCCTCTCCAGGCTGTCTTAATTTGCAAATGCACACTACACAAATCACCACACTGTACAATTCTGTATTGGGAAATAAGAAATGGAAAAAGATGTTGAAATTGCTATTGCAAAAAAAAAGTGAAAAACAAGAAGAAAGTAGAACCCAAAGTACCTGTTTAGTTGTAATGAGAGGTTAGAAGGCCTTGAGCAAAATTGCAAAATGCCTGGACCTAGATCCAGCATCCTGAACTGCTGCCACTTGGGAGCTACTGCAAGATACTCTTTTCTATTTCATGAGTCTGTTAAGTTCTTCATTTTTTAAAACTTTTCTCAGCAATGTATGATTAGAAGCCAAATTTGCATTAACTGGTAAACTTCCAGAGAAGAGTGGAGTTTCACTTGAGTGTATAACACACAACCAATCAGTGAAAAACTCCGCAATCTTTCCCGAGATCTCTACCTTTGCCCCCCACTCTCCTTCCCATACTCCCTCTACCTGAGTAATATCTGCATTTGAAAAGGTTCTGGAAAATTTATTCATGTCATAGGCTAAGACCAGCCTTCAGACAAGAGGCCAGGGTAAATATGTAGACAGAAACAATCATAGGATGGGGCGGGGAAATGCTCACTGAGCTTGCTGTCAAACACTCCATTACTGGCTGTATGATACTGCTTAGGCACTTGAGCCAGTCCTTCATCTGTAAAACCTAAAATAGGAATAGTACTCATACTGTTTGCCATCACAGACTGTTGCAACAGTCACATGAGATTATATACACATGCTACTACCTAATGTGTATTGTGTATAAAATAGGCATTTATATGTTTATATACAGATGTATATTGTAATTGTAATGTGTACAATCTTCCAATCTCCCATAACAGCTTAATTAAAAGATATGTGCATCATATAGACAGAGACTTCTTTTATGTCTCATTAAAATTCTTAATCTAAAATTTGAATTAACTCAGTTGAATAGAAATAAGAAGAAGGTAGCTTCAAATAATTAATGTATGGCCCCATGTGTGAGGAATGAGCACATGGTGTTCAGCAAGCATTTTCCCTACTCTTTTTGTGCCCCCCCACCACCAATCCTTCTCACCTCCTCATGAGACCATCCTAGGTATCTTGTGAAGTTGAAGAGATCAAGCCTTGACCTTCATAGGTGAGTTAATATTACTTATCTTACCAAAGAGCACTTATTATCAAATAAAATTTTTTCACACCCCATAATTTAAACCAATAAATTTCTAGTGATAGAAATTAAGACAATCCAATACATGGTTTTTAGCAAGCCTATCTTCCTGTTTTCTCTGTCTCTCTGTCTCTTTCACACACACACACACACACGCACACACACACACACAACCCCTGCTTTGCTCTACATTGAAAAAGCGACTGTATTATGTCCCTCAAAAAACACAGATAGGAGAAAGTGGCTTGGTAGACCATGGTATTTCTTCTTTAAGGTTTACATTTTACATATATATATATATATATATATCTTTTATTTATTATACTTTAAGTTCTAGGGTACATGTGCAGAATGTGCAGGTTTGTTACATAGGTATACACATGTCATGACAGTTTGCTGCATCCAACACCCTGTCATCTACATTAGGTATTTCTCCTAATGCTGTTCCTCCCCAATCCCCCTACCTCCTGCTATCCCTCTCCTGGCCCCTACCCCCCGACAGGCCCTGGTGTGTGATGTTCCTCTCCCTGTATCCATGTGTTGTCATTGTTCGACACCCACTTATGAGTGAGAACATGCGGTGTTTGGTTTTCTATTCTTCTGTCAGTTTACGTATTTAAATATACCTGAAAACTGTCAATTATAAAAATGACTGCAAGTTCTACTTTTCAGTCCATTTTTGTAGCATCTAACTAAGATCTTATGTCAGGAAAGTTATTTGATAAGCGTCATTCTGTCTAAGATAAAATCAGGAGGCTGCTGATCTCCTCCATTGTTTCTTGTGCAATGGAGTTAGCAAAAGTAATCATAAGAGGGACTGCAGCACTTTTCTTCTCCCCTAAAATGTCTCTCATCCAAGGTGAATGGTCGAGGATGTCTGCTACTATCCTAGCAATGGACTGAAGGAACTGGCTGAGAGGAAAGTTGATGATGTATGGGACCTAAGAGGTAAGGGAAGGAATAAGATAAATGGTGTCAGAATAAAAATCATAGATGGAAGAATTATCTAGGAACCCTGGTACCTTATCTTCAGAGTCTAGAAGAAAGAATGGTGGCTGCAAATGTAGATAGGTTTATGAGTTTTATGACAGGAAGGTGTGGGATTAACATTTGCTATGTTTGCTTTCTTGGCAACCTGAGAAAGTGAGTTAGGAAGGCAAGGAGATTTGTAATAGTCACTAAGGGAAAGAGGAGACAAAGAAATGTGAGCAGCACTTAAAAGCTCTGCTAAAATAAATAACCCAAAATTTATGGTGTCACCAATTTTACGCTCTAGTATATCATCTCCAGCAGCCCTCAGTAGAGAAAGTAGAGGGTGAAAATGCAAATTGCAGGATTTATTTATTGAATAAATATTTATTGAGCATCTACTATGTGTTAGGCACTGTGTTAGAAGCTTGAGATAAAACCATGACAGAATAGACAAAATTATCTGGTCTTTTAGACTTTACATTTGGAGGGGAAATGCAGAAAATAAAGCCAATGAATAATACTATAGTATATCATGATAAGAACAGAGAAGGGGATAGAGCATGTTGAGACAGAAGAGGGTTTCTCATTTTGGATAGGGAGTGCGGGAAAGACCTCTCTGAGAGGTCAGAAGAGATAGAGCTATTCGGTTTTCTGGGAAAGCATGATTCAGGCAGAGGAAACAGGGAAACAGCAAGTACAAAGGCTCTAAGACAGGAGTGTCCATGGTGTGCTTGAGGAATGGGCGAGAAACCCAGTGTGAGAACAGGACCAATGTGTGCAAGGAGTAAAATGGTATAAATTAAGTTCAGAGAGATAAAGTTGGAAGTCTACCTTGAATAGGGTCTTGTGACCCATAGCTTTTAAATTGATTCAGTGTTGAAAGTTTGAGGGAATATGAGGTGTGAGGACTGGGCGCGGGAGTGTTGAGAATGTCAGTGAAAGTAAATTTCAAATGATCATTGAGAAGGGAAGGAAGTGAATCCAAGAGTGGGCAGGTAAATTGGGAGCCTCATGAAGAATGGGAAGAGAATCAGGAGAGAATGAAAGCATAGAAAGCAAGGGATGAAGAGTTTCTGGGTAGGGGGTATGGTTATTAATAAAAATTAACATTTATTTAGCATGGATGATGTGCTAAGTACTTTGTATTATTATCACATTTAAATTTCTCACCCACCTGATGTGGTAATAAATATTATTATCCAAATGTGCAGATGAGCAAATTGCAGCACAGCGAGAATAAGCCACATACCCAAAGACGTGCTGCTACACAGTGGCAGAACTAGGATTTGAATTCCGCTAGTTTAACTTTTATGCTCCCTTCCTCTCTTTTCCCTGCAGTTTTGCTGAGGTATAACTGACAAATAAAAATTGTGTGTGTTTCAAGTGTACAACTTGATGTTTTGATATGCATTGCATTGTAACGTAATTACCCCAATCAAGCTCATGGGCATATCCATCACCTCATATAGTTTCCATTTTCTTCTTTCTCTCTTTCCCTGCCCCGCTCTTTCATCTTTTTTTCCTTTTTTTGGTGAGCACATGTAACATCTACCCTCCTTGAATGCTCATAAGACACCTACATGACTAGGATGAACACAGATCCATGGGAAGAGGCTGGTAGGAGGTCATTGGTAAGAGTTGATGGGAATGGAGGCAGTGCTTTGCAGTAATTTAGTGACTCAGTAGATAGCAAGGAAGTAGAGGCAGCAGGTGTTGGATTGAAGAGACAGGGGCATTATGGATAGTGACATAAGATAAAGTAGATTTCTTTTAAAAGAGAGACTTTATGGCCTGAGAAGAAGGTGCCAGAAGAAAATGGAACAATGAAGACAAAAGTGTGAGTTGAATAAAATATAGAGCAAGGTCAAGGAACAAGTTTTTAGGGTTGGAGTTATGAAATAGCCTGGGAAAGGAATACTCCATTTTATAGACAAATAATTGAGGACTTGAGAAGTAAATGGCAAACCCAAGGTTATAGAAACAATTAAACAGTAGCTCAGGGGCCAGAGTCCGGGTTTTCTGATTGCCAAGACAGGTGCTTTCCACTAGTCCACCCGGCAACTCCTGCTGAATCATCCTCTGCTGGTTACTTATCCCCATTCCAAAGGAAATTATTGTAGTTAATGAATAAATACAGTGTAGCCAAAAACCACTGTAAATGCACAGCTCTATAAAACACAAATGATACCTTGTCCTTCCAGTTTCCTTCACAGTACCCTTCCCTCAGCTCATTTGCACTAACTAATGACTTGACTATAAACTGCCTTCAAGATACTGAAGCATCCCAGTATTTATGCTAAGTGGGGACTCAGGTGGAGGAAAGTAAGGTCACCCTCAGGGAATTTCTTGCTGAATTAGGTTCCACTAAGCCTTGAAATAAAAAAGCTTCTGGTAGGTAAATGGAGTACAGATGGGAAACCAAACCAGTGTGTGACTGGGCATGATTTAGAGCAACTGTTATTGATATGACAGATCCTAGCAAGCAACCTCATGACAGCCTGGATTTTGGTTGCAATGCAAGCAGGTGAAATGAATAATTGCATTTTTGACTTTTGAATTTCCTGCACCTTGCCAGTGGTTATTACAGCCATAATCTGGGCCATGTATGTTCTAAGGAGGCTTTTGATTTAAGAACCTAGATTTTTTGAGAGGCATAAAATGTTCATTGTGCACCTATGCATAAGATTTTATGTAGATATATTGATGATGCAAAATTTTTACATTATATGAAATATATTTTTAACTTAGGGGGAATAATAATAGTTTATTTCTAACATACATTATCTTGGTCAAACATTGAAATTCTTGATTAATGTTTAACTACAAGAAGTATACTCAGTTCAAGCAAAGGATCAGTCTCAAGTTTCAGCCTGAAGTGTCTTGATGACTAGAATTCAGGTTCCTAGCAGAAGCCCGCAAGGCCAAGGGTGTTGGATGTAACGGAAAGTGGAAGCCATACCTGACTTTTAGAGAATGTGGACCGGATATCACATCTTAATCTTCTCTTATCTTACTACAGAAATCTGGATGGAGAAGCAGTATTTATCTCAAAGACAAGTGGATCTAGAAGCTTATTTCACTAGGAATCACACCATTTTGGAAGGTCCTCGATTCAAAAGAGCCATTTTCCAAGGGCAATACTGTAGAAATTTTGGTTGTTGTGAAGACAGAGACGATGGCTGTGTCACTGAGTTCTATGAGGCAAATGCATTGTGCTACTGTGATAAATTCTGTGACAGGGAACATTCTGATTGCTGTCCTGATTACAAGTCCTTTTGCCGTGAAGAGAAAGAAGGGGCTCCTCACACACAGCCTTGGTATCCAGAAGGTAGGCTTTGGGAATGTGCTTCAACTTATCCTCGTTCGTAACAACAAGATCCGACAAACTTGCTCACTTTTTCTTCTTTATTTCTTTTCTTTCTTTCAATGAAATCAAAATGACTACTGTGATTGAGAAAATAAATTTATTTGGATTGTCAACGTGCTTGGTTTGGATGTGGGGTTCCTGTGTAATACCAGCACCTTCAGGTATGTTCTGGTTTGACAGTCCTGAGTGCTGACTGGCATCCTGATCAGTGAGTTTTGAACACTCAATTTATATAAGGATTACTTACAAGTCTTTCTTTCCTTCTCTTCTCTCTCTCTGCTTTGTATTGACATCAGGATTCTCAAGACTTTTTGTGTGTAACCTCTTAGAGGGTCTCAAGAAAGTCATGAGATTTATTACCTGTAGATTTAGTTGTTATTTCAAGGGGCTAATGGATGCACTAGCATTAGAAACTGTGGTAACAGTAATGCTATTAAAACCAGGAGAAAATAAAATAAAATCAGTCACCTAACTGTAGTAAGTGGTGCTACTCTGCCTAAGTAATAGCAAATATATTCTTCACGTGTATTTTTGTTTTGCTTCATTTGTTTTTCCAGTCTGGGAGTTTTAAAAGTATCAAAAAAGAAAGAGGGTTTCATATAGAGTAGTTGAAAATGTCTAAGGTTAAACGGATAAACACAACATAAGCAGGATGATAGTATTTATTATTGATCTAATTAGAAGAGAATGACTATGGATTTTGAGCATTTGATATAACCACGTTCTGCAACAAAACCAAACAAAATTCTACAACTACACTTAGATGAGGCTTTATTTTTCTGTCTCCCATTGTATTAAATATCCTCAGCAGAACTTCAGGGTTAATCAGAGGTCTCTGTCACACTATCGTAAATAGGTGATGGTGACTAGAAATCACAGTTAGAGGACACTTTAGGTAAACTAGGGGCTTGGAATCCTTATTTCAAAATCCTAATGTCATTTAAAAAGTCAGAGCAAGAGTCTGCGTCAAAAAAAAAAAAAAAAATCCAGATGCCATAGCCTTTATTCTCAATAATGTCATCTTGTTTGCAAAATTTAGGAACTGCCTCTTTATGTGTTTACATATGCATTATTTTAAATTTTCCACATAATTGTTATTTATCCGAGGTCTT
>PVKP010040361.1:0-19531 GCA_004027715.1 Plecturocebus donacophilus
GCAGAGCCCAGGTGCCTGCCCCACAAGGAGGGTGGTCTTTTCTGCCAGCAGTGCCCACCCCCTGTCACAGAAGGAGGGCAGGGAAAAGGGCATAGGCTCCATGCCAGCAGGCAAGTTGTGCTTAGGTTAGGGTGAGAGACTGAAAACGTTCTCTATTTGCTACTAGTTTCTCACTAAAATAGAAAGCATGGTCATCAGCTGAGAAGATAGTTTGAAAATAAAATAATATTTTAAAGATCATGTAGGAGAGAAGGAAAGCAAATGTACTGAGGGAATTCAGAATACCCGACCAAGCAGAGCAGTGGACCCACCGCAGGTCTGTGGCCACCGTGCTACAGCGGTAGCGGGGGCAGCAGGAGGCTGGCTTTTCCAGAGGCACATTTCATTGTGTGGTGCAGGTATGAGCAGGCGTGGAGGCAGGTATTTTTCTAAGGAGGCAAGAGAGGAGTGTGGAAGAGAAGACAGCCAACTCTTGAGAAGAATGGAGGGAAGCAGATCAAAAAGGAAGCAGCGCCGGGTGCCGCCGGGCACAGTGGCTCACACCTGCAATCCCAGCACTTTGGGAGGCCGAGGCAGGTGGATCACCTGAGGTCAGGAGTTCGAGACCATCCTGGCTAACATGGTGAAACGCGTTTCTACTAAAAACAAAAAACATTAGCTAGGCATGGTGGTGTGAGCCTGTAATCCCAGCTACTGGGGAGGCGGACGTAGGAGAATCGCCTGAACCTGGGAGGCAGAGGTTGCAGTGAGCCGAGATAGCACCATCGCACTCCAGCTTGGGCAACAAGAGTGAAACTCCATCTTGGAAAAAAAAAAAAAAGGCTGTATGCAGGCAGGTGGAGGAGGCAGAGAAGCATCCAGAGAACAGTAGAGGAGACTTTGCAAGTTGTTGTATGCAAAGAGTTATGGTCAATGCAATGGCATGCTTCATATAATCAACATAACATAATGTAACGTAACATAAGTGACATAACATAAAACATAAGAAACTGTTCAAAGAGCTAAGTGAAAGCACTGACAATGTTAGGTTACTTGGAGGGATGAGCTGGTAAAATTTGAGCTGGCCTCACGGTAGACACCAGTGCCATGATGGCACTGCAGCTATTGGCAATGGCGGAGTCAGGGGCACGAGCTTGTGAACAAGTGCTTGAGACGGGTTGCAGGACAAACATGAGGAAGTCAAGAGGTCAAGGAGGTAAAAGGCCAGGAGTTGCAGAAGTTCTGGGAAAGATTTTGAAATCAGCAACAATTCACACAAGCACTGTTGAAGAGAGTAACAGAGAACTGGAGCCTAAGGAATGGGGGGGGCGGGTGTTAACCCAGTATCTGTAGATGCTTAGCACAGGTCTGATGACGTGAGATTCCTACCTGGGAATTTTAGAAAGAAGAAGAGAGAATGGTCCACAAGTGCAGTGGGGAGCCAGGATGACATGAACCCCATTAACATCCAGTGAATCCCATTAACTCCCCAGGCGATAGAGCATGGAGAGGAAACAGCCACTCCATAGGGAGATGCGGGGAAGCAGAGGCCTCCAGGGCAAGGCTGCTTACAGACAGAAGTGGGAGAGTCGCAGGGATAAGAGAGTTTGCAAATGACACGTTCCCGGGGACACCCTGTGTGGGTTTTAGGAATTGGGAAGGAGTCGGAATTGAGGGTCAGAAAAGAACTAGTTACAAACGAAAATGCAGCGCCCTTGTTAAAGATCATCAAGAATTTTAAGACGGCAACCTCAGCACATTAAGCCAGACCTTGGTCTCAGTGCAAGGCCCTTAGTTAAAACTGCACATGTCCCTGAAGGATGCCCATGGAAGCAGCCTGCATCCTGCATCAGAAAGGGCGATGACAGTTCCTGCGGTCGGAGACGCCCTGGAAGTCTGCAGCTTTCTGTGGTGGCTTATAACACAGGGCAAAGGGCAGGATGCGGGGTCCTGATGGTCCCCACATAGATTATGGTGGCAAGTCTATGAGGGCAGGAGAGAGGGGAAGGCAGAGGTCTTGCAGGGAATGAACAGAAGCCTGGGACGTGTGTTCCACTCTCCCTGATGGAGCCTTGAGAGCCAGAAGAGGGTGGCTTCCCTCTGAACCCAAATCCTGCCCTGATGAAGCAAGGGTTTCCCTGCCTTTTAAATTGTGTTCCCCACAGAGGAAGCTGTGAGGCCTGCAGGCACCCCGGAAGTGACAACGTTCTGCTTCCCTGGTCTCCAGGGCTCACAGGACATCCGTGGGTCCTTGGAAGGGTTTTAATAATAAATACTCTTAATACATTGAAGGTTTTCAAACATTTCCCTTCCTTGTATTGTTAGATCTTGGGAAGTCATGTCAAAAATCATCAGACAGGTCATCTAAGTATCAGAGTAGGGGGCTCTGCAGTTACAGGTATCATCTTCTAAACCTCAGAGCCGCTCAGGGTGAAAATCTCGGTAATAAACCCATCCCCTTTATTTGCCACATAAACACTGAGTACACTGGGTATTGGCTTTGGAATCAGATCTGGATTTGAATCTAGGCTCTGCCAGGTACTTCCCAGGTTTCTTAAGTTACTAAGTGACTCTCTGACTCAGTTCACTTCACGGTTGAATCAAATAGATTAAATGAAAATGGGAGAATGTATATAACGTTCCTTCGTTCTTGAAGATGGGCAAAACGGTAACTATTAGCACCACTGCATTTACGGGGCAGAGGCGATGAATGTCCTACAGTAGGAGATCTTCTCCCCTCTTGTGAGGAGGAGGGGGGCCCTGTGCCTGCCGGATGTTCCCCAGGTGTGCGTCTTGGGAAGTGACTGGGGCTAATACCAGGAGCCCAGCCCTGAGCCCCAGGCTGCTGGCCGCCTTTCTTACTGACTTTCCTTGCTGCAGCAAGATTTGTGTTTATTACATATTAATGTCACTCACCCATTTAGAGCCACTAATGAAAACAATTTATGTAAGTAATGAAAACAATTTATGTAACAAATGGCTAATTATGTGACACTTGGAGAAGAATTAAACATTCAGAACATGAAATTCAATAATGTGTACATTTGATATCCAATTTACCACCAAATGTGGAAACCAGGGACCGATTTTAAATCAAGTTGATTTTGTTGGCCACTGTCAGAATGAGCTGGGAGCTAGTTCCTTTTCCGCAAACCAGTCCCACATCTCCCAGGAGTGGAAACCTTGGATGCCGGAAAGAGCATGGGCCCAGCCTGACATGGAGCTGGGTTCTAATTCCTACGCTACTGCTTTCCCATTTGGCACCCTTGGGGAAGGCACTTAAGTTTTCTGAGTCCCCGTGGGCTCATACATCTCCTTTGGAAGGTGATTGTGAGGATTGTGCGGGGCCATTGTGTATGGACCAGGCACTTGGTACTGGTCCATGGCAGCAGGAAGGTGATAAATGTGAGTGCTCTTATCTCCAGGGTGCCAGCTTCAGAGCAGACCCCACTGGATTGTTTGCACAGCACACTCATGCCCTATGCATACACGTGCACACGCGTGCGTGCACACACACACACACACACACACAGGGAAGGTGGCAACCAGGTCAAGTCCCATGAAGAAGATACATCAGTCATCCCTGAAAGGCAGAGGTGGTACAGGAAAGGATGGTGCCCAGAGAGCTCCCTGTGGAAGCGAAGTTTAGCCAACCCAGTGGGGGCTCTGCCCTCTTCCCCAGGTGTTCCTGGGCAGGAGCTAGAGATTGTTCTCATGTCCCATGAGTCCTTGCATATCTCTTACTGGACTCTGCGCAGCAGGCGAGAAGCCACAGGGTGTGTGGCGAGGCATCCTAAAGCAGCCCTCAGCGAAGGAGAGGAGGGCGTCATCTGATGAGTGCCCAGCCCTTGCCCTCAGTGCCTGACTCTGCGTATATCGCGCATATGCTTTCAGAAGACCCCGAGGCAGCCTGTGCCCCGTCTCCCACAGCAATCACCTGCTCCAGAAAGCGCCTCTTGTTGACTGCTCCCTGTCTTACTTCCTCAGCCCCTAGAATGCTTTGTGGAATCCTCTCCAGATCATCTAATAGAGTCCTAACCCTGGACTCAAGGTCAGCTTTGTGTCGGGAGATGTCACAAAGCAGCCACCGTCAAGCCTGCACTATGTACACAACCTGCTGAGAAATCGCCATAGAGGCCTAAACAATCCCACCATCCAAAACTAATCCTAGAGCAGCTGAGGTCCTGTATCCTGTCTAAAAGGATGGCTCCCATAAAAAGAAATGCAATCACCCAGGATCCACCCCAGTTGCCTTCCTGAGAATGGGCACTTCAGATGTGCCTCCCAAAGCACCCACTGGCCAAACGATGGGATCTATTAAAATATAGAGAAATGCTGCTGAGGGGCAGGAAGACGGGGAAGGTCCAAGCACTGCCCTGGGTCTCGCCTGGAATGGGCTGGGCTGAGCAGAGTATCGGCAGGTGTGCAGGGGTGTCCGTGGCAGCAGGTGCCTGGCAATGGAGAAGTCATGGGACCCCACCCTGCAACACACACAGGGGACAACAGTGGCCTCAGCCACACCAAGGTCCTAACACTTTCACCAACCCTTGGCTGATCTCATTTGCCACTTTCTGTACCTAACAACGCCCCCAGGAACCACCCGTGTCATATTGCTGATCACATTATCAACTCAGCCAGACGTCAGTGACAAGCCAGCTGTGTCCCTCCCTCTTGTGACAAAACCTCTCCGATGGGTTTAAAGGGCCCAAAGCCCCAACTGGAATAAATCCTACAGATAAACTCTGCATTTCATAATTCCCAAAACATGCGCGGAGGCAAACCCTGACACCGTTCCCTGCTGCGTGCTGAAGAAGAGCTCACCCTGGCCGGCCCTCTGCCCTCGGGAACGCACCCCTTGTCAACGATGGCAGTCTCATCTCAATGGTTCCTGGACCCTTTAACAACGCGCATGGTGCTAAACGTGTGTACGCTGTACACTTCATAAGTACTTCGAAGCTATATGGAAACTCAATCTGAGGATCAGATGAGACACCGGAGTCCCCTGCGCAGCTGGCTGTGCTGCCTCTGGAAGGGTTAGGGTGGGGCCGGTGCTCCAGCCCTGCAGTGAGCCCACCCATCTGAAACAGGAAGCAGCCCCTGACCTGAGTTTGTGAGGGCCACACTTTCACAGGATTGGGCGGTGGGGAGCACAGCTCCACTGGATGCGTGGCTTCTGCAGTCACAGGTCTCACCAAGACCGTGACCACAGAGGCAGCTTTCGCCTCTGGCTAGTGCGCCCAGGCAGTCCAGGCTGAAACCAAGCTCCAACTGCTCCATCCGATGTGTGCATCACCAGCCTCTTCCCTGAGGTGGTCATTATGCCCTGTAGATGTCAACTGCTCCATCCGATGTGTGCATCACCAGCCTCTTCCCTGAGGTGGTCACTATGCTCTGTAGATGTGGCGCTGAGCACGGGACTGTGCCCCACTGATGGAGCAGCCACAGCATGAGGTTGGAGCCCAGTCGGGAGGATTCTTCCAGATGAGTCTGACTAGTGACCCTGAGTCGGAGGGGTGCTTGGGCTTACCATCTCTTCTCTCCTTCATTTTTCTTTTGGAGGTGGCCATGGGCCAGAAAACTGCACAGTTGTTAAGCTGGGTTCTGTTTCCAACAAGTGACTAAGGCCTCCGACATACTTCTTCTGGGAGAAGTGTTTCAATTCACGAATAAAGCTCTTATAAACTCAGGAGAAAGGAGAACAGCTGTCAACCCGCAGGGACGGGTTCTGTGGCTGCTGTGGTCTTCCTGTGGCCATGTCCCTTGTCCACACCTGGAAAGAGGTGGAGCTTCACTGGCCACTGCAAAGAAGCACGTTCACAGACCCCACTCAGAGGATCTGGACCAGGAACCTGTACACTTTGGGGCGTCACATTCTCACCGTCAGGTTTGAGGTCTAACGGGTAACATTGACACGCCCTGGCCCAGCAGCTGAGGACTCCCTCGTCTGGCATCAGCTCCTCTTCTCACCTCTCCTTCCTCCTTCTTGACGTTTTGTCCCCCAAATTCTCTATTTGCACTCAGCTCCTCCACTTTTCCCTGTTAAGGGTGGGGTTGTGTCCACCACGTATCTTGAAGTCCTAATCCCCAGCACCTGAGACTATAACCTTATTTGTGTTTTGTTTGTTTTGTTTTTTGTTTTATCTTTTGAGATGGAGTTTCAGTCTTGTTGCCCAGGCTGGAGTGCAATGGCACGACCTTGGCTCACCACCGCCTCCTGGGTTCAAGCGATTCTCCTGCCTCAGCCTCCGGAGTAGCTGGGATTACAGGCATGTGCCATCACCTCGGGCTAATTTGGTAGAATATGGCCTTATTTGGAAGTGGGTTGGGCCCTAATCAATGTCCAGTGTCTAATAAGAATGAAGAGGACTGCATGAAGACATGAAGACACGGGAGATGGCCATGTGACCACAGAGGCTGAGACGGGAGAGGGGTCCACAAACCAGGGAACAAGGATTGAAGCAACACCAGAGGCTGGCACCCAGTGCAGCTCTGCTGAACACGGTCCCCGTGCCTGTGAGACCAGGCATCCCTGCTGTTTCAGGGCACCCAGCTTGTGGCATTTTGCTACTGCAGTCCCAGGACACAAATTCACTCTCCTTTTAGAGAATCCTCCTCAACTTCCTACCACATTTCTACTCGCATCAAAGTCAAGCTCCATGCGCTCTGTCTGCAAAACTGTGTCTCTGTCTGCAAAGCTGTGTCTGTCTGCTTCCTCGCCCCATCTTCCTCAGCAACACCCACTGTCTAGGCCCTTCTCTGGCCCAGTCATGAGCCGCATCCTCCTGCACCTGCCCGTTCTCCAGCATTCCTTATGCACAGACACCCTCTCTCTAGCCTGGCTCACTCCTTCATTTATAATTTTTAATTTAAATTATAAATTAAATTTATAATTTATAGCTTCATTTATAATTCTCCCTTATCTTGTCTAGGACTTATGCATCCAGTAATAATGAACACTTGTTTAACATCTTATTTCGAATCAAGAAGTGGAATTAATTGACGAAGCTGCTTCTCTGGTGGAACAGTGTCTCTGCTTTGTCTTCCTTTCCCTCTCCATTCACTGAGACAAGGCTTTAAGGCCCCAGTCGCTGATCATGTGGACTGCAGCACAAATGGGCTGCCACTAAGCATGGCCACTTAAATACTATGTAACGTGTAGTGAAAATTATAGCCTCCCCTTCCATCCTGATCATGGAGTGGTCTATCTATTTATAAAATTGTTGACATTACAAATAGATATTTTGCCTTTTATTAAGGTGTGGTTAATATTTATCACTTAAATTTCTTGTCCTAAGAAAATAGAAAATCGACATTTGTGTGACTTCAAAAATTACAAAGGCAATTCATATTCAATAACAATCTGAAATAGTCCTTTACAACAAACAGTGCAAAATCCATGCAGCACCAGTCCTAAGCCCAATCTCAGTTATAAGTAATTGTGGCAGATTTCTGCAGTGTGAATAACTAAAGTTCACAGAATATTCCAAATTGGGGACATCCGTACTCCTGGGTAACATGTTGCTCTGTCTCTCCCCAAATACAATTGTCACCAAAACATGTTATATGATAATATTGTAAAGTTATCCTATGATCAAAAAAAAAAAAAAGAGCCAAAATAGGAATAATTCATTTATAACAGTTAATGTAAGAATAGAACTGCATTTTAAATAATAAAATGTTTGTTTTCATATGAAAATAGTGACTATTTTGAGAAATGACCACAATTCTTTTTTTCTTACACATATTTATAAAACCTTAATGTAACTCCAGCAACACAATCCCATAATAGTGGAAGATTAGCTTGTTTTGTTTTAAACTTTCCAGTGGTTGGCTTTAATTGTGAAGACTACACAATTTTTTAAGGCTTCAAATAATTAAGAATATCTCATATAACCTACAAAATACTAATATTAGGTTAACTAGAACAGAGGCTAGACTTCCTCTTAAGGAGCGCCTGCTTCCCGTTGTGATTTTACAACATGCAGTGCAAGAATACCCTGCACTTACATAACATTTTCAAGTTTCCAAAGGTAGCTGTTGCCTGTTCAGTGAGTTTAGATGTGTTTGGAGCATCCAAATTATTAATATATTCAAATTAACAAATACCTGCTCCCTCCTCAAATGTAGGCCCAGCGTCCATCATTTTGGGGTCAGTCATTCTTACCCCATGTCCAGAAATCAGAAAGCAGATCTTAGGTGGTCTAGAAGTAGGGATGTCCCGTGACTCTCTGGGTCTGACCACGTGAGTTGAGACTTATGGGAAGAGATCTCTGAGAATGGCACCTAAGACAGTCCCATGTAGAGAGTGCACGTCCAGATCTGCAGCATAAACAGCTGCATAAACACCAAGAAGAAACCAGATCCACCAAGCATCCGGTGATGCCCTGGTTTAACCAATGCTTTATCCTGAGTCTTTAGTACAGCTTTACTTGTTCTGAAGATGCCACTTCTGGCTTACTTATGCCACTAAAAATTAATAGAAGGAAGAAGATTTTCATCATATCAAAATGAGAAGGTTAGTAGTTTTTCTTAAGTAATGAAGTGAGATCACCAAAAGAAAAGAGAAGTGAAAATCTCTCAAACCAGGAATAAGGCTGAGCACTCCTGTGGGATGTAACCTGTCATATGCTCCCACACACTCACACGCATACACTTTATTTCCACGTAGGGGAAGCGTATGTGGGGGTTTAGGTTTCTGAATACACCCCACTAGTGCAGAACATTCCATCAATAAAACAAACAAACAAAAGGTATTAAGCACCATGCTAGCTCACAGGGACCATAAAAAGGCATAATGTTCTAAGTTCCTATTATAACGTGATAATTAAAAAGGACTATCATGGCCAATAGCAGCATTTTTTTTTTTTTTTGAGACGGAGTCTCACTCTGTTGCCAGGCTGCAGTGCAGTGGCGTGGTTGAGATCACTGCAACCTCCACCTCCCAGGTTCAAGCGATTCTCCTGCCTCAGTCTCCTGAGTAGCTGAGACTGCAGGTGTGCACCACCATGCCCAGCTAATTATTGTATTTTTAGTAGAGATGGGGTTTCACCATGTTGGCCAGAATAATCTCAATCTCTTGACCTTGGATTCACTTGCCTCAGCCACCCAAAATGCTGGGATGGCAGGCATGAGCCACTGCACTCACCGAAGCATTTTAACATATACAACTCTGTAATGTAACTACTTAAATTATAGGAACATGTGACAAAATTCTTTAGAGTATTTGTGTTACTATAACAAATCTAGCACAATTTGAAACCAATCTAGAATCATAATTTTTAAAAGAAATAGAATAGAATTTCTGTTTCTTGGTATGAAGGGGAACAGAAATGTGAGATCATGCAACTGGCGAAAACAGAAGCAGCAATGGCTTGCAGTCTCTGCGCAGTGGAACGTGCAAGACTGCAACCCTTGGAAGGAGAGCAGGGGTCCATACACTCCCCAGGCTCCCTCAGCCACACAGGGCAGAGAGCCCATCTCGCTGCGCTGAGGAGGTCCACACCATAGCCTCGGTTATGCTGGCACAAAACCAAACAGTCTCACAGACATGGAATTCAGTCCCCAAGTGATAGGAAGGAAAAAAATGGAATAGACAAAATATATGAGGATAAATGGCTCAAATTCCCCGAATTTGTTGCAAAACATCCACCTAGATAGCTAAGAAGCTCAGCAAAGCCCGAGCATAATAAATGTAAAGACAAACACACCTCACTCATCAAACTGTTGAAAATCAAAGACAAAAAGAAAAAATATATACTTAAAACTCACAAGAGGAAAAAAATACAATACACAGGAAAACAATGATATGACTTAGAGCTGACTTCTCACTAAAACACTTGAGGTCAGAATAAATGGAATGAAATGATTAAAGGAATAAAAGAAAAAATATGGTGAACCTAGAATTCTCTAACCAGCAAAAAGTATCCCCCAAAAATTAAAGTAAGAGAAATATCTTTTAGATAAACAAAAATTAAGAAAATTTGTCACTAACACATCTGCATTAAAAAAAAGAGTAAAAGAATTGCTTCAGAATGAAGAAAAATGATACCAACTAGAAAAATTATAAGAGAGAATGAACAGTATCAAACACAGACATAGAACACAGACATAAAAATTGATAAGGAGTATATATTTACTCTTCTCAATTATTGTAAAAGACTCTTTCCTTAATTACTTTTGGCAGTAAAGCAAAAAGTGGAATTTATTAGAAGTATTGTGTAAAAGATGTATACACTGTACCACAAAGAAACTGTGAGGCGAATAAAATTATACCATTATAAGATTCTTAAACCTTGCATCAAGTGATACAGTGTAGATGCTAGATAGACTATAAAAGAGTAAGAACTAATATTAAAATTCTAACAACAACACTAAAGATGCAACACAAGGAGTTACAGCTTAAAAGCAGTAGAGGAATTGTACTGGAATATAAAAATAAATACATAAATAACAATGTAAGGGAGAGGAAAAGAACAGAGAAACAAAATGCAACAAACAAAAAACAACTGGGAAAAGTACAACAAATAGCAAAATGGTAGACAAACAAACTACATCAATAATTACCTAAAATATAAATAGGTTAAATACCAATTAAAAGGCATAAATTGTCAAGATTAAAAAAGGCCAATTGTATGTGAATATAAACAATATACATTAAACATGAAGACAAGTTAAAATATGATAAGAAACACCTACAAGGTGAATTGTTGCCATAAGAAAGCTCACAGAGGCTGGGCATGGTGACTCACACCTGTAATCCCAGCACTTGGGGAGGTCAAGGCAGGTGAGTCACTTGAGGTCAGGAGTTCAAGACCAGTATGGCCAACATGGCAAAACCGGTCTCTACTAGTAATACAAAAATTAGCTGGGTGTGGTGGCACATGCCTATAATCCCAGCTACTCAGGAGGCCAAGGCAGAAAAATCACTTGAACCTGGGAGGTGGAGGTTGCAGTGAGCTGAGACCAAACCACTGCACTCCAGTCTGGGCAACAGAATGAGACTCTGTCTCAAAAAGAAAAAGAGAAAAAAAAAGCTCACTGACTTGTTCATATGACACAGAATCAAAGTCAAGGCAAAGAGACAGAGATAAGGAGAGAAAATGCATAACGAAGACAGGGTTAACGCCTGAGGGAAACACACATTGCCAAACATCAGTGTCCCTACCAACACAGTTTCAACAGGTCTGAAGCAAAGTGTACTTCAACTAAGAGAAAAATAGAAAACTCAACATCATAGTGATTTTGACATAGTTCTCTGTTACATGAAGTTCAAAAAGTGACAAAGTGTATCTAGTATCATAGAAGCCAGGACACATTGTCTATGGGGGTGGGAGTGGATTGGAAGGAGCATCAGGGAACTTTAGAGGGTAAACTATAGTGATCACATAAATGTATAAATGTGATGCATCGATGTGTATGCACATTTATGGGATCAGTGTAGTTCAACCTCTAAAGTTTAGAGGTAAACTTTAACCTCAGTATAACTTCATCAGTAGAGTTTAACCTCTATATACGTATGTGTATGTGTGTGTTTCCATGTGTCTGTATGTGGAAACTAATCAAGTATGCAGTTGATTTTTTTATAAAAGGAAAAGAAGATATTAAAAACAAGGACTGGTAAGTGGATGAGTTAAGGAACCCAGACTAGACAGCTTAAACAACAGAAACCTACTGTCTCACAGTTCTAGAAGATGAAAGTCAAGATCAGGGTGTCGACAAGTTTGCTTTTCTGTGAGGGAGGATCTGCTCCAGACATTGCTCTTGGCTTGAGGATGAAATTGTCTCCCTGTGTCTTCACATGGGCTTTGCTCTGTGCCAATCTGTGTCCCAATTCCTTCTTCTTAAAGGACACTGGTGACTCTAATGACCTCGTTTTAATCTAATTGCCCATTTAAAGGCTCTATCTCCAAATATGGGCACATTCTGAGATCCAGGGGATTAAGACTCTGACATATGAATTTTGGGGGAGATATAGTCCAACCCACACTATCAAGTAGAGAAACCGCAATCCAGTAAGACATCAGAAATGAAGAACTTCGTGATAATCCAACTACAGTCATCAAAATCAGTACTATTATGGCTTAAATGAAAGTAACCTAAGTTAAAGAGGAATTGGAAAAATACTCCCTAAAATAATCCAAATGTATATCTGTACTTTTTTTCTTCTTTTATTTCAGTTTCAGGGTTTGTTTTGCTTTTTGATAATTTTGGAATCCACATGAATTTTCCAAAAATTGTATATCTGGTTCTGATCCTGGTAATGAGGTTTTCAGATAGGGATGTGGGGGATGCGGGGGGGAAGGTTTGTGGGAAGATGTTAACACTAACAGAGACTTGCTTGAGCAAATTCCAGAAAGCAAGCCTGGGTGAATGGGGACCAGGAGGACAGGAGTCATCCTGAAAGGCAAAGTGGCCATTGGTATCTTCCTGGATAGTGACCTTCCCCTTAATTTAAGTGGCAGATCAAGGTCTTTTTTCTCACTGGCATGCACTTCCTCCAGAAGTTCTCCATGCAGAGTAGAAACAACCATCTTCCCCGGGGTAGAAGAGTCATTCTGCACACTCAGGTAGAGCCCATGCACCACATGGGGCCTAAATAGGGTTTCCAGCCCCAATAATATCTCCCAGAGATTGCCTGGGAGATAGATGAACAAGCCTTTTCTCTGTTAACAGAATTAAAATCACGTGGAGCATTTAGAAGATGATATCTGGTGTAGAGTGCAGATGCCAGGGAGGTTTCATCCATAAACCTGCACAGCACAGATGTTCCACAGCGGGGGTCCTGGGTTGCAAAATATGCAAGGCTAATATGGAAATCTTGAATACTGTGGCCAAATGCAGGCAGGCAAACCCTACTGTAACAAATGCAGACTCATTTCACTGCCGTAATTCTCAGTCAGTCATCTGGTTTGCATGAAAGTACATAATTTGGGGTCCAGTGTACATTATTTGAGTGATGGTTACATTAAAAGCCCGGACTTCACCACCACACAATATCTCTACGTAACAAGACTGCACTTGTACCCCTTACATTTATACGAATTTTTAAAATAAACAGGTAAATAATGTATTTAAATCAAGAAGTGTGTTACCTTTAAAAATATATCCCTGATAGTGTCGTTCAGCTGATATTATTTCACAGAACTGTGGTATCCCAAATTCTGCTCTCTCTACCACAACCATTAAAACAAGTCTCTCATTCTGATAAATAGCACATTCCGAACAGCAGGGATTTTACTTGCTAAAAGCGTTGGGGGTCGGAAAAGCCACACAATAATGACACGTGAGGTGTGCTCCATTTAGGAAATCTAATGAAACAGGGGCTCGGCCATTAACCTTCAGGGAAGAAAAGCTGGGCCTGGTGCTCTCAAAATTAGCAAGGCCAATATTTCACCATGACAAGCATTAGTAATGAATAATTAAGTGTTTAATATAATGTTGCTTTGGTGAAAAATGATAATTTTACAATTGATGGGCCTTAAACCTATTCTATCCTATTATGTGGCATTAAAATGAAGGGGAGGGAGTGCTAACAAAATAAATGATTTTCTGATGGCTGAGCTGTAGCAATTCTGAGGTTAAAAATCTTTTCAGAACCCAATGGTGACCCCGCTGAGAGAATTTCATAAAAAATTTAAGAGGAAAATTTCAACCTGGAACAAGCTCATGTCTCACGCCAGCTTGCCTGAGGTCAGACAGTGTTTTTTCCTGTAATGCTTAGTTAATGTCACACATATAAATCATTCAGCAGATGCAGATGTTGCTATATCTTAAAATGAAACTTTAGCTGTCCTTCAAATCCTATTTTTATTAGGTGATAGAGTCATTTAAAACAATTTAACAAATGCATTCATGCATGGCTTTCTACAAAAAATGCTTATTGCAAGATTTTCTTTTCCTCTCAGTAAATAGAGCTCCTACTCTGAGGGGCCCGTCCATCATGTGGACTATGGCAGAGCTTGCTGGCTGGTGAGCACGGCTGTCAGCGGCAGCACTGTCCTTGCTAAGAATCATCACCACTATCTGAAAAGAAAAATTGCGTTTCAAAGATTATCTATTTCTTCCCAGTAACATTTCTTTAAGTGTGGGGAAGAGTAATTTCTTTAATATGCAGGAAGCACTAATTAGAATCCGCATTTTTATCCATTCGTTCTAATTTCTTTGAAAAGTACAAAAGTTCCAGAGAAAGGTTTAATTAGGACAATGTTTAGAAGCGAGAAATCAAGAGTTAGCCACAAGGAATCACAGCAGAGATTTCTATTTGAGGTAAATAAAAACATGCTAATTGTTTTCTTTGCGTTTATTGAACTGTAACTTAAACAGTAGAACCAAGCTCTGTGCCTTTCATCTGAGAGGTGAACAACTTAATTTGTCAAGAATCTGACCTTCAGAGAATCAGCCCTCAATGCAGAAAGAATGGTGATACTTGGATCAACATTATAGCGACCACCTATGCTGGTACGGCTCTTCGGGCAAAGCTGGTTCAATGCCCAGGATGGGACAGAGACACCCAGATGTCAGAAGGTTTAGTACAAAATAGACTTCTGCTTCTTTCTGTCATGACTCCCTGGACCTGAGGTTCCACACTACAGCAGCTGGACACGCCCAGCACTGGCGGCCACAGGGTGGCTGGCTTGGCACACACACTCCGCTTCTCTCTCATGGTCACCAGGGCTGCTCCCCAAGGCCCTGCGGCTGCCTGGACTCCTGGAGGCCAGCCACCCTTATCCCCGCTGTGCTCTCTTCACCCCTCAGTGCTGTGGCCCTGATCTCAGGAGATTTGCTATTTTCACTCATCCATATCCCCACCTCCCCAAGAGGATGAGCTCCCTTCCTCTTCTAACTATGGAGCCTAAATGAATCCAGTGCTTCAAGATTACAAAGCTAGGATCCATGCTCATAGATAATCTGGTAACAAAAATTCCCTGAGTTCCCCCGCCCCTGCCCCACAGCAGGCACTGACGGGGTCACATTAACATGAATCACTCAGTCTACAGTGGGTTGTGCACTCACCTGCAAAATGCAAATCCTCTGAAAAATTCTCACCCTTTCCTCCAGCTCCCAAAACTCTCACCAAGTATGAGGGTTCTTCCAGGGGCTATTGTTTCAAAGCTATCAGAGCCTTCTCAGTTTCTCCACTCCAGCCCTCCACAAAGCCACTTGCAAGAAGCTCACCTCCACCCCAGATTTCTGCTCCAGGGGCATCCAGGGGAACCCAGATATCCATGCTGAGGGGCCTTTCTCAGTGTTCCCGAAGCTATAGGCTCAGGGCCAAAGATCAGTGGCAAACAGTGCATCCCACATTGCACAAAAACAGAAAACGTTTCTGCCCACAAGTGAGGCGAGGGTCCCTCTGGCCTACCTTGTTGTGCCCTTTGCCGCAGGCCCCAAGGCCACACAGCCCACAGCCTCATTTTTCTAGGCTTCCTTACAGAGCTGGCACCTCCCCTTCTCATGATGAACCTTCACTCCACAGTTACACATGAGTTAATGGGCCAAGCCTTCGACAGCCTCTGCCGTCCTTTCCTTCCTTGCCTCTTGCCCTTGGATCAACATTATAGCGACCACCTGTTCTGGTACAGCTCTTTGGCAAAGCTGGTTCCCACAGGCCTTTCATCTACTATGAGCAAATCACCCATATGGATGCCTGCTGACACCTGCCCTGTGAACAGACAAGATACTCTCAGGAAGGCCAGGGTCCAAGGTTTAGGCTCAAAGACACATTTAACTACACAGTGAGCATTTACTCTGTCCCAGGGGTGAGTACCCACCACAAGCCTATGAAGGAGGTGTAAGTAGTCACATCTTACAGATTACGAAATGAGTCTCAAAGAAGGCAGGACATTTCCCCAAACCAGAATCACAGAATCACACTGCACTAGGATTTCAACCTGATCCATCCAACTCCTAATTCCACACTTCTCACACTGATGCAATACACTCCTTGATACAAATGCTGCCTACGAGACATGCAAAAGTCCAGACACCAATACAAAGTAGACCAAAACTTGCTATCTTCATTTATTTTCGGGGCAGCATAATACAGCAGCAAAGATGACGCAGGGGCCTGGGAAGAAGAACTCTTGGGTTCTGGCTCTGGATCCGCCATGTATTCACCTGCATTACTGTGGGCAAATCTGGGTAAACTTTCTGAGCTCCAGCCCCTTGGTCACTAAAACAGTGATAAATTGACTAATTTTATCACCTCTTAAAATAGTGAAATTCAAGTGACATCGTGCCTGGTAAGAGTCTTTGAAAACTGTGAAGCCAGTGCTACCATGAGAAAATAAAGATAAGGATGATGACCTTGCCTGAAGAGAATGAACCTCCTTCCAGTGTTCGCAGTGATAAGAAGCATAATATCCCACAGGAACCCGGACACAGTAAAATGCATACAGGGGAGAAAACAAAACCATGTGGAATAGACCCTCTTCAGGTAATGAGAATGAATTTTATGCATTCCACGTGGATCTTCAGATTCCTCTCTCCGAGGCTGCTGCTTCTGACACACTTCTCAGACCCCTTCCTTATGTGCTCTGTGACTCTCGGGGCACAGAATGCGCATCTGCCCCATTCGTGCTGTGCAGAGCTCATGGCGAGACATTCTGATCTGGATATCTTATGTGTTTGCCTGCCATGTAAAGTTTAAATAAGCTTGTAGCTACTCATAACTGTAGGGGCAGAATTAAAAAAAAAAAAAAGAAAGAAAGAAACCAAATATAAAATATTGCCTTCCAGGAAGTAGGCTGTTGGATTCACTGCAGAAAACATTCTGCTTGTAGGAAGCAGCCTATGTTAGCCACCTGGCTTCAGAGAGTGATTTTTATTTATGCTTCCGAATAAACACAAAGAGCTGTCTGCACTTTGCTCATCAACTAGCAATTCTTTGGCCACAACAGTTACATTAATATTACAAGCTCCATTTACATTTATTTAAAAGGGACTATGTACTAAAGTATCGCAGTTTCCTCTGGAGCACACAGCCTCGGTGATGCCAATAACGCCCATTTCTGGGAAGTTCCACAACTCCTGGAATTCCACTTACCAACATCTCTTGAGGCACACAGAGACCCCCAGCCACAGGGTAGAGTATTTGCATTTATTATTCCGCCTTGTTGTCCTGAACCAGAGAAGCACGCGTGTCCTCTTATTCACTTCCACTTATGTGTCTACAGGGGTGACATGAAATGGACAGTACTGATGGCACAATTAATAGTTGTGTGGTTTCTTATGTCTGCAGGATTCTGTGCAATCATCGTGAAATAATGTGAACTCAAATCTAACACACTAGAGGCCAGTGAGCAGACAAAATAACACAAATGCAGAAGCTCTCCTGGACACCAGTTTATAACCTGCCCTGAAGCTTGTGAGGAGAGCTACGTCTTCTGGCTTCAAGGACCCCCTCAAGCTCCCTCTCGGAAGCTCAAGTAGAATAGTGACTGGGGAGAAGTGTTTCAAGGGGATGGTCTGAGCAGAGACGTTGCTAATTACAGAATAATCTATGACTGGGTTCTCATTACTTAGTGAAAACAAATATCTGCAACAAGTTTCAGGTCTGAAATGGCCACAGAATTACAACCAAATTAAAAGAGCAAGGTGGAGTGATAAAGCTGTGACCATCAGGTAGGTGTACAAAGTTTTATTCCAGTGTATTCGACCGGTCCTCTCTCCAGCATCCCACCCTGTCCCTGAGAGCCCCGTGGGGCAGCAAGCCCAGGGTGTGCTGAGAAGTACAAGGGCATTTTTCCTGCACCAGCCCATTTTCTCTTAAAATAATTGATATCAGCCATGTGTGCATTCATCAATACAAACTACATAATTTTCTATGACTTCTAATATTACATGAACTCAAAGAAGTGTCTTTAAGGCTGTCTAAAATGCTTGGGATAAGAATTTCATGTGATAGAAAACTTGAGGAAAGGTTCTTTTGAGAGCAATGGCCCCACTTCAGAAACCACACCATTCTGACAATTACTTGTCAATGAAGTCAGCACCACCATTCCCTTCAAAGAAAAATAACTATGAAGCAAGCCCTTGGCTTTCCTTTCTTCTGGGCTCTTCTACTCTCATTCTTTATGACATGCAAACACATACACACACACACACACACACACACACACACACACACACGATGCACACTCAGAACATGTGCATGCTCAAATCTTTTTGAATTCAAGTGCATTAAAATATTTTTGAAAATATAAACAATTGAGGGGTTTACAGACACTGACTTTTTACAGAGTCCAAAACAAGGAAATACTTATTTCAAAATAATTCATCAAGAAAGAGTCATTTTATTGCTGTTTTAAAATGCATCCACCTAAGTGTATCGACCAGCTCTAACCAGAAGAAAGCTAGAGTCTACCTCTGGATTGCAGACCAAAGGACCAGACCTGTTTTCTGTTCTACTGTTTTGTAGTTACAAAGGGTTGGGCCCATTTTGTTTTGTCTGTGTGTGGCATTCCTTGAGTTTAAAAATGGAAGTCGTAATAGAAAATCATTTAATGGTATCAATAGGAAAACAAGAAGAGATTACACTCCGTCTTGTACAAAACTAGAAAACAAAGATAAGCCTGGACAAAATACCTTTGAGAATATGCTAAAGCCAGGAAGCCAACGTTCGTAGCACAGACCACAGATTTCACCGGCAGAACGCGTCTCCGATTTTCTGCGCACCAGGCAGCCATCCCGGGCTTTACACACTTGCTCATGGCTCATTTTTCAATGACATGAAAAAATGCTCACCATCACTAGTAATCAGGGGTGTGAAAGTCAATACCAGAATGCCCTAGTATCTCACCCCCATTAGAATAGTTATTGCCAAAAAGACAAAAAATAACAAATGCTGATGAGGGTGTGCAGAAAACGAAATGCTTATACCCTATTGGTGGGAATGTAAACTAGTACAGTTACTATAGAAAACAGTATGAAGGTTTCTCCAAAAACTAAAAACAGAACTACCATATGATCCAGCAATCCTGCTATTGAAAATTTATCAAAAGAAGGAAGTCAGTATGTTGAAGAGATTCCTGAAACCTCATGTTTACTGTGGCACTATTCACAACAGCTAAGATACAGAATCAACCTAGATGTCCATCAGTAGATGAATGGATAAAGAAAATGCGGGTCGATCCAAGATGGTAGCATAGGAGCAGCTCAGGATTGCAGCTCCCAGTGAGGGTGCAGAGGGTGAGTGGACGCCGCATTTCCAGACGGATTTTTATTACCCCCAGACCAGGAGATCCCCAGGCGGAGCAGCACCACAGGTCGCCAGTGCGGCTGTTTGGGCCGGCGCGGCTGCTTTGCCGGCGCCCCGGCACAGGGGTTCTCCATAGAAAATCCACTGGTCTGTGCGCCCTTTTAACTGGCGAGTGGAGCTACGGGAAGGCGGATTAAAAAGGGGACTGAATCAGGGAGCCAGCCCAGGAGATTCCCAGGCAAAAAAGCGCTACGAATCTCAGCGCCGCTGTTTCAGCCTGCGCAGTGTGTCCCCGCAGGGGAAATCACACAGATCCCGGCGCCTTTTCAACAGGTGACTGGAACACCTGGGAGT
>PVKP010040362.1:0-19536 GCA_004027715.1 Plecturocebus donacophilus
CCGGTGCTCTTGCACGTACCTTACTTGGATAGGAAGTCCTGGGTCTATGACCTCCCTTTCTATTTGGCCTTCTATTTTAACTCCCTTTCTTGGTTGAGTGGGCTTTGGCTTCTTGTTTTAATAATCACCTCTACCCACTGCTTTTGGTTCACTCGAAGAGCCAAAACCCTGGGAATCCCACAAAACTGGCCATTGCCACCAAAAGTGTCACACTTACCCACAACACATCCAATTCAGGAAGGTTCAGACAGGAGTCCTTTTATAAAAAATCCGTAAGCAAGAGGCATACCTCAGATAGAGCACATAGTATCACAGATGTGCAGGTGTTTGAGCATCTGCCAGGAGATGTGCTTGACCCTATTGTTTATATGGTGACAGTGAAACACCTGTTATCATTAACATCATATAATTTTTAAAAGACAACTTTAAAAAGTCATATAGTAAAACACTGGGTTACACTGAGTCTGCAGTTCTAGTCTTATGTCTCTGGGCCCCAGTTTCTTAACCACTAACATAAGTTCATTATGATGGGTGATTCCCAAGGTCCTTTCTAGGTTTTAAAGTCAGCTGTACAATGAGTCTATCAGTAGATGATTGTGCTCCATGATCTGGGTTATACTGTAAATTTGAGATTCTACTGTAAATTTTGTGAATTATCTTCTCAATTGCCCTAGAAATAGAAAAGAATAAGACCAGTTTTCCAATATAATTACAAAGACTATGTCTTAGTGAACGTGCTACAGAGTTATGAAAAGTTCTGAGGCACTGTCTGCCATGACAGTCTATTGTCAGTTTTGCATTATTTTCCATATCTTCTTTTAAACTCAATTTCTTATATTTTCTAGCAGAAATGGGACAAGGTTTCTTAAAGTATAACAACAATGATTTCCTTTATCATTCTGTGCTTTAGGATTTTGCTTCAGGTACTTTTAAATGAGCAGTCCCGAAATCTTGAAATTAAACTGCCAGTTATTAGAGATGATATTTCATGCCTCACATGGGGTGCACCTCCTTTTCATATTGCATTTGTGATAGACAGTTCCTTGCATGAATAATAGAATGGCCCTGAATGAATTCACGTCAGCTCTGCCTCAGGGAGAAAAGCAAGGTGAGCTCTATGACTCCTAGTGTGATCCTTTGCCTGTTGACATTACTTTTAAACTTTTCTTCCTAAGGCTGCAGCCATGTGTATTAAATAAATGATAAACACTGTTTCTCTTACAAGGCCGACTCACCATTTGAGCTACAAAGAATGCTTTGCAGGTAGTTGAGAGGTTAATATCATTGAATTATTCTGTAGTTTAAACATTCCTATTTTCTGCCTTTTCCCCCACCTCTCTCTTTTTTTTTTTTTTTTAAACCTTTCTAGTGACTGATTCAGAGTGAAGGAAATATATAATCTCCAGCAAGGACAGATTACAAAGATGGCCTCTGTCTTTGGTTGAAGAAAAAGAAAATGGGTGACGAATCCTGTTCCTTTATTGCAGAGGAATTCACAGGTTTTGTTTTGTTTTACTTTCTACAAGAAAAAAATTTGAAGAACATAGATGTTTGAAAAGAAAATAAGAGAAGGAGAAAGTAATAGGTGATCTTACTACAGGGGCAGACCCTGAAACTGTGCATTTCTCCTGAAACCCCTGATATATATCATCTGCATCCACTCTGCTATTGCATGTTTTGTGTAATTCAGATGAAAGGTGGATAAACTGAACAATGACATTCCTGAAGGGCAGACAAAGAGAAGAAGAACTACAAAAACCATCAGTTACTGTGAGGAATGAAATTGCTAGGCGGCCACTCCAGAAATGCCTTGACCCACTTGTAGAAGTCCTTCAGGCATCCCCAAGTTTGCAAATGAGAAAATAATTGCACAGATTCTCACCTTTTTCTCTAGTCTCATTTCTATCCTAACTTCATACTTCAGGTTATACTCTTCTTGTTAACTTTTACTTTTACAAACATTTTTACACTTTTACTAAGTTTTTAACTTTTACTAACATTTTATTGGATATTAAACAAAGGTTCTATGATAACTGTTATGAGTGATAATTACCTAAGAACAACCAATCAAGGCTTATTCGCCAGTTTAATCAGTCCATCCCACATGTTGACTCTACGCCTCATTCAGAATGCAGGTCGTTAAGAGGTTGTGTCTGAACTTTAGGACTCTCGGTTGGACCAGTCTAGCCTTCATGGTGCCTTATCTCCTCAGTCCCTGAAACCATTTGTCTGACCTGCAGAGAAATGAGAACCTAGGTCAGGCGCAGTGGCTCACACCTGTAATCCCAGCACTTTGGGAGGCCGAGGCGGGCTGATCACTAGGTCGGGAGATCAAGACCATCCTGGCCAACATGGTGAAACCCTGTCTCTACTAAAATACACAAAAATAGCTGGGCATGGTGGTGGGCACCTGTAGTCTCAGCTACTTGGGAGGCTGAGACAGGGGAATCGCTTGAACCCAGGAGGCAGGGGTTGCAGTGAGCTGAGATCGCGCCGCTGCACTCCAGCCTGGGTGACAGAGCAAGACTGTCTCAAAAAAAAAAAAGAAATGAAGAACTAAACTCTGAGTAGATTCTTACAGTCTACAGAGATTCTGAAGCCCATTTCCCAGAATTAACTTGCCCAATGTGCAGAGGGTCTTAGGCCTATATGACTGACTTGAATTGGTCTGGAAAGTGGTTCTCAAATTTTTGGTCTCAGTATACCTTAACACTCTAAAAAATTATGTTTGCAGGGGTTCTATCAATGCTAAATTAGATAGCAAAATTGAGGTTATAAAATGTGTATTGATTCATTTCAAACAATAATAAACACATTAATATATATTATTGTATTATATATGTTATATATAATATAATATTATATATATTAATATATTATATGTGTGAGACTGAACTCTGTGTTTAATCATAGCCCACCTACTCACCTTTGCCACATGTATATATGTTAATATAACATATAATATATTAATATAAACATATATAATACATTCTTGTGGAAAAATAGCTATTTTCCAAAACAAAAATATATTATGTGAAGAGTGGCATTGTTTTACAATTTTTTTGTAAATTTCTTTCATATTAATATTTGGTTTAACTGTAGACAGCTAGATTCTAATATCTGCCTCTTCAGTTTAATCTGCTGCAATATGTTGTGTTAGGTGAAATACATAAAATTTGGCCTCCCACAGATAAGAATATGGAAAAGGGAAGACTTCATGAATGACCTGAAATGGTCTTTGAGGTCTCTAGAGGTTCTTGGCCCTCACTTTGAAAACTGCTGGTCTCTTAGCAAATAGCTTCTAGCTCTCAATGGGCCAGCTTATCTTTTTCATCATCTGAACCCCCTCCCTTATATAGACTCTCCTAATCATTAAAGTGAGTGATACTCTATCTTCTGAATGGACTAGTGCAACATTAAAGAGATTTAAGACACCTATTTCTGAAATGGAAGTATTCAACTTATCAGGGTGTCTAGTGGAAGACATTGCTAGTGTTCTCTGACATACACTTCTCCCACTTTGCCTAGCACATGGAACAGTGAAGCTCTCAGACTCTATGTAATAAGCAGGGCCATGTAAGATAGTTCTGGTAAGGAAGCTCTAGGGAAACACATGTGTAATTTTAGGACTTAGCAATGAAAGTTCATGTGTCTTTCTCCCCTAATGTGGGAAGAATAAAAGATCTGTGTCCCAGGTGGTTCAGTTAAAAGATGGTAGTCTCCATCAGTTGCATCCTTGAGTTCCTGTGTATAGCAGAGCTCCCCAACCTGCACTAAACATGTAGTAAGAGCAAGAAATAAGCCTTTGTTAGCCTAAGGCAATGCTATCTGGTGGTTAGTTACTTCAGCATAACCCAGCTCATACTTAAAATATATATAGTCTCTGAAGGAAAAGAATCCTTTAAAAGTTTTTGTAAAGCCAGTGCTAAATCTTTGAATGTCAGAATCCTAGCTCATTTGAGCAGCCTAGATTCTGATAACTCTAGCTGACTTCGTCTGTTCTTCACCTGCCCCTGATGTCTGCATTGTTCTGGGTAGTTGGGTTCCATAGCAGAATAGAAATAAGGCAAGTGGAAGTCAAAGTGATGGTCTTCATTGTTATAACCCAGAATCAGCTCTAGTTCCTGTACTTACACCTAAGTTGTTCCACATTCACAAGGTAGCTTCCCTTCCTCGATTGCCCATTTCTCAATGATACCACCATTCTCTGAGATCATCTAGGCTTAAAACATCAGAGACACCTTTGACAATTTTCACTTATTCACATTCACCTCATTCTGTTCATTTTTTCTTAAAAACCATTGGTTAGGCCATTCTTGCCGTCCTATGAAGAAGTACTTGATACTGGGTAACATAAAGAAATGGGGTTTAATTAGCTCATTGTTCTGCATGCTTTTACAGGAAGCATGGTGCTGGCATCTCCTTGGATTTCAGGAAGCCCTCAGGAAGCTTCTTGTCATGATGGAAGGCAAAGGGGGAGACAGTTTTTCACGTGACAAAAGCTGGAGCAGGAGAGAGAGAGAGAGAGAATGTGGGGGAATGGGGGTGCCACACACTGTAAAATGACCAGATCTTGTGTGAAGTCAGAGGGATAGCTTACTTATCACCAAGGGATGGCCCAAGACATTTATGAGGGATCTGCCCCTATGATCCAAACACCTTTACATTTCAATGTGAGATTTGGGCAGCGTCATCAATTCAGACTGTATTAACAAGTATCATGTCTGTCCATTCCTCTCAATTTCTACTGCTAAGATTCTATTATTTTCTTGGCTTGCGGCTTGAAATATGGCCACATATTTCCCAAACTACCTAATGCATTGTCAGCATTTCTCTCACATTCCAGTGCCCTGTAGCAGAGGGGAAAGGAAACTAACTGAAGATCTAACCTGAGCAGTTACTATAGTGGTTGTTTGCTTGCTCTGTTTTACTTAAACCTCACAATATCTCTTTAAGGTAGATATTGATGATTTGATTTTATCAGTGTTGAAATTAAGACTTGGAAAGTTTACGAAACTTAGCTCTGTATCACAGTGCTAGTAAATAGTGGAGCTAGAAATAATATCAAAGTCTGGTTCACCTCCCGAGGCCACAGAATTTCTATAATGGCCTGTTGCCTTTCAATAAATAATGGATAAGTGAGTGAGTTAGTGCATGAATGCATAAATGAGAGGAGTAGTGGGCAAAAGACTTGTAATATGATTTTGTGCACTTTTGCAAGCAGAGGGCAGTTCGTTTTATGGCTGTAGTAGCTGCTGTCACCACCACTGTGAATATTCCATCTTGATTTCTGTGACCATCCTTCTACCTGTACACTCCACAGTCCACACTCTTACTTAGGACAGCTGAGCACAGCTTAATCAGTTAGTATTGAAAGAATTCTGATTGGGAACATACTAATACTTCCTTCAATTAGTTTCCTCCAGAGTTAATACCATTTACTTTTCCTGTTTGGGCAGCCAGCTGTTTGAGGTTGCTGGGCAACCCAGAGTTGAAGGGCGGGAGGGTGGAGAGATAGGGAGGCCCAGAGGCTTCAACCAAGGTAAAGATTAAATGAGACTCAAATGTCAGAGAGGATTTATTTTAGGGCACAAACCGTTTATTCCAAAATGAACATTGAAAAGGTGAGCTAACACACCTGTAATCCCAGCACTTTGGGAGGCCAAGGCAGGTGGATCACAAGGGTCAGGAGTTCGAGACCAGCCGGACCAATATGGTGAAACCCGTTTCTACTAAACATAGAAAAATTAGTCGGACATGGTGGTGTGCACCTATAATCTCAGCAGTGAGATTCAGGACTGTGAGGCAGGAGAATCTCTTGAATCCGGGAGGGAGAGGTTGCGGTGAGTCAAGATTGTGCCACTGCACTCCAGCCTGGGCAATGGAGCAAGACTCGAAAGAAAGAAAGAAAGAGAGAGAGAGAGAGAGAGAAGGAGAGAAAGAGAGAAAGGAAAGAAGGAAAGAAAGAAAGGAAAGAAGAAAAGAAAAAGAAAGAAAGAAAGAAAGAAAGAAAGAAAGAAAGAAAGAAAGAAAGAAAGAAAGAAAGAAAGAAAGAAAGAAAGGAAGAAAGAAAGAAAGAAAAGGGAGCTAAATTCAGTGTAGCACATTTGTTTTTCAGTATTTGTATTCTTAGGGTAATCTAATTTTTCTTCTGAAACAGTGTAGCAACAAAAAGCCAAGAGGATTAGATTTTGAGTGAAAGGAAAAAAGTGTGGCTTCAGGGAAAGCAAAAGTGGTTGTGAAATGGCAGCTTTCCTCTGAGATGACTGTGTTGTTTCTATAGAAGTGAATTAAACAACAGAGTGTGTTCAATCCTGCAGAAGCTTCCCTAGGACAAAGCAGGGGGCCAGATATTACAGAAAATACTAATATTGTAGAGAAAAAGAAAGAAAAAAAAATCACAGGGGTGGGAAAATCTTAGGGCATTATGAGCGGACACTAAAGATCAGAGAGGAAATGGAATGTCAGCACTCAGCCCCAGCCTTATGCATTCTAGATCCCCATCCCTGCAACTGTGGCAGTCCTGGGAGTGTTGCTGGTGGCAGGCTGATGCTTGAGGGGGTAGGGGGTGCACCATTGTAACTTCATCCTGGGAGGACTGAAATAATTGCTGGGCTCCTTTCAGATGCACTGAGTGAATGTAAAAAGGAGGAGCTCTTCAGCAATCTAAAAGTGAAGAAAAAACTTCCACATGATCTTGGGGAAAAAATGTCTTTCTCTTTAGAGCCTCTGCAATACTTCTGCAGCATACTGCCTGTGTGACAGAATTATTTTTCATCTAAGAAGTACAAGGATACATTCACATCTCTGGTTAAGTCCTATACATAACAGAAATTACAGGGATTGCTGTGAAGATTTCAATGAAAGCTAAAATTCCAAATCTCACTGGAGTCGTTATGCCAACTTTGGCAAATCAATTACTAACCCAGATTTGAAAACAATGCAACATTTTTTTTTCTTGAAAATAAAGTTAGAATGTTTCATTTAGCATCCAGTCTCACATTCTCAGAGGGCATTTACTTTCACCATTTCTGTGGGAATTAAACTGAAATGAGAGAGGAAGAGAGAGATTGCAAAACTAGGAGATGGAAAATTGTTCAGTTCTATGTAAGTAGAAGAATGACATGGCTGAAAGAAACAGACATGTCTTTTAATCAAATAATAATCATTAAAACATTTTAAAATCCAAAACTTAACTAAATATAAATCATTTATATATATATCACTGGACATGATTTATATTAATTACTACAAATATATAACATAACATCAATTTAATTATATATACATACACACACATATATATTCAAATTTAGAGTTAACATTCTTTCTACTACACTAGCGTCATATCACTTATTTGAACAGTAACTGAGACATCAACATGAGGCAGTAAAAACGGTAAAAATGACTGCAGCCTCATGAATTAATACTTTCTGTTAGTCTACTTTCCAATACATACAGCCACTTTGTGTGACCAGAAAAACAAAAACTTAACCACTCACATGGGTGCACAGAGTAAGTAAAACATTTATTGCATGAGATTATTTACTTTTAAGAAATTTGTAGCCAGATAACAGAGTTGCATAATTCAGGTTCCTCTATAAAGATGTAGAAATAGCCGTCTTATACAGAACCATTTATGCGATACCATCTCATGCAGCAAATTTCTGTTTTGACAAATACAGTCTTTCAGTGATGTACAGCTAGGCTATTCCATTGTCTTTCAGGTCTTCATTCAGAGTAATAGAAGAAAGATCCACAGCATAATATTCTTCATATCCAACTGGATACTTAATGACAGGAAAATTAATGGAGAAAAAAAAGCCCCAAGTCTAAGATGGAAAGTGTTTGAAGGGCCATGAAAATTTGAATGATCCTAATTTGGGGTTCCTCGGTGCTATAAGGGGAAAATGATCTCCTTCTTAATATAAGATTACTAAACATGTATTGCCTTTGTGTTCACATGTTGTAACCAGAGAATAAACTTGGCTGATGCCCGAGTTGTAAGTCTGTTATCTGAATTTCTCTCCCTCCCTTCCTCCCTCATGTTCAGAAAACCATCTCAGGACACAATGGGGACCTGATGCTGCAGACTTAGAACTCCAGCACTGAACTCTCACCTGTAGATGGCACCTGGGATTGGACTGAAAATGATGACTGGAGCTTTTATTAAGCCGATGTTGTCTGTTTTCCCTCTCCTCCCTTCCTAACCCACTGCCTTGATTTGAAGCATTTGTCTCGGTTTTCTATGGAAATTTTAGGGAACGGGGCCACTTCCTTTTAAACTGGTACCACCTTTACTCCCGGATATTTCTTTACTCTGCCCTGCATATGCCACTGTGTTGTCCCACTATTATCTATAATGCTTTAGGTTTTCTCTCTGAACCTCCTCCTAGCACTCATATCTTCAGTATTATTACAGAAAGTTATTTTTATCATTATAATATTTTGATAATACCATAATACTGTGATAGAGCTTTTGTTGTGTTTGGTTATGTCTGTCTAATCTATATCTGTCTTTAGCTGTGTCTCTATCTCTATCTCTTAAGTCAGAACAACATATACAACAGTAAGTCAAGTTTGGCCTTTGATCTCTTGTGAAATCAAGTTAGCATGCTCCACCTGTTGACATGTGTGTAAGAGAAATCTCATGTATATGCACACATCATGCAGAATTCCTGCTCTCTGCTTCTCAGGAAATCTCTTTTCTCCAATGTAGGAAGAACACATTAAAATGATCAAATCATGTTATTTTTAGAAAACAGAAAAGCAAATAAATGTGTGAATAGAATATGCACTGTTTCACTTCTTGAAACATTGAACATTGAATATTGGTTAAAAGACCACATGAACTTTGTAAGACCACTGTGTTCAGAGAACTGTGATAGAAACTAAAAGGGTATAAAAAGATGTGCTACCTTCATCTTGAGAGGTTTACAATGGGATGCAGACAAAACGAAACCTGTAAATGTGAATGGCAGTGTATTTGGTTAGTACCTACTGGCTATATAAAATTGCTTTTGGACGTGTTTCATGATTCCTTATAAAACGAAGACTTAATAAGTTTACTTGGCAGCTGATGGGCAAAGTTTAAAAAAAAATCAAATGAGTTTTTTGTTTTCCTTTAAGCAGTTCCTGGCAATGCTTTCTTTTTTTTATTTCAAGCAGATGAGTTTTTAAAACAATGATTGCATTTAGAACCTTCAGGAAAGCTTGTTAACGGTGAATTTGATGAGCTGGATCCTGAGATCTGAACTGGGAGCCAGCTTGGTGCACACATAGCAAGGTCAAAGAGATCTTGGATTTCCATGCAAGGGAAACACAAACAGCCAAATGAACATGATAAGGGCAAACGTTAGCCTTGCACCCTTTGTGTAGCAAACCACAGCGTATATTGCGTAGTCCATGAAGACTGGCATCATCCATCCCAGGATCTGGGTACTGTGTATAGAGTGAGCAATATGGAGGGAGAAAATATTTATCATTTGTTTTGATCAGTTTTTCGATGAAACCACATTTCCTAAGGGAATGGGTATGCCGATTCAAATATTTGCTCTTCATTTCATGCTGCTTGGCAGTCTTTGCATCCTTTGTTCTCTGACTCGTTCGCCTGGCTGTGCAGTCTGTTTCCCAAGAGTGCTCTTAATGAGATATTTTGTCTTTATCAGGAAATTGATTTTCTTGCATCTCTTTCTGAGATTACTGAATCCAGTATTGGAGTAGAATGACTCAATTCTTGGAAAAATGTCTAATTTGGGACTCTGGTGGTTGCTTTTTTTCCAGTCATAAGATCAAAGCTGAATTTGAGCATGTTGGTGGTGAGGCAGAGTGAATGCCTTGCGGCCTGCCTGGTTCTTCCTTGCATGAAGCTCCCATCTTCCTCCAGCATTGTGCCTCTGCATACCTGGCACTGGATGCATCTTGCTTCCACCAGAGAGAGCATCCTGCTCCTGTGTAGCTATTCGCTGTTTCCCTAGTTATAAATCTTGACTGAAGTTTCTTGGTCTTATTCTTTAATTCCTTAAGCATCGTGGCAGTTCCTTACTGGGCTGTCTACCCTTACAATTGTGCATTTTTGCATTTTTGGTGAGATTAGCCTAAATTCACCACTCTTCCTTGGTGTTGAGAGATTGCTTAGTGGCCTAAGCTTTGGGTTAATAAAGGCTGGACTCTTGAGTCCAAGACTAGCACAGCTGGTTGCACTGTGTCTTCACATAAGAGATGCACTAAGCAGTTTTATTATGTGTAAGGGCCTTTGCCATGATACTTTTGAGAAGGGTGACGTGTATATTTATATTTCACCTTGATGTTTTATTCATGACCAATACTTGTTTAGTCTATGATGACAGTAGGGAGCAGGAAATCAGTCTGTGTGTCTGAGTCTAGTTCATTTAGGTCTTAAACTCAGAACTGGTTTAATGCAGCACATGTATATAGTTATTATAAACAATGATGGCAGGAATGCCCAATTTTCTGTAATTAAAATACCCCGTATGTTCAATTCACTGGATTTTACCCCGTGACCACTATGCCGTTTTCTCTGTGTGAAGAAATGTACTCAATTAAGTCTTGCATAATGTGCACTTGGTCAGTCCAAAAATTTTTTTTTCAAGTTGCTTGTGGTGTCATTGGTATTTATTCTGCAACGTCAGCAGTGCTTGTGAGCCAAATGCAGTGAAGGCTGTGGTTGAAGCAACTTTTTTGTTGTTGTTGTTCACATTCCAACATTCTTAAGAACTGCCTGAAAAGAACTGCTTTCTATAAAGCAGTTTTTAGAGCGCGGCACTACTGGAGAAGTTAAGAACCTTACAGTTCTGAAGGAAAAAAAAAAGACTGTGGGAATCTTCTTTTCTTCCTACTTGGTGACACAGCTATTTTATTTACATCTTTTTTTGTTGTTGTTATTTAAGACAGTCTTGCTTGGTCACCCAGGCTGGAGTACAGTGGCATGATCTCGGCTCACTGCAACCTCCACCTCCTGGATTCAAGTGATTCTCCTGTTTCAGCCTCCCAATTAGCTGGGATTACAGGCACGTGCCACTGTGCCTGGCTAATTTTTTGTATTTTTAGTAGAGGCGGGGTTTCACCATGTTGGCCCGGCTAGTCTCAAACTCCTGACCTTATGATCCACCTGCCTTGGTCCCCCCACCAAGTGTTGGGATTACAGGTGTGAGCCACCACACCCGGCTGTAAATCTTTCTCAAACGTAAGAAATAAAATTTAAAATATTACAAAAAGTGTTTCTGTGTTCTCATTTTCTGACTTCCTCCTGAGGAAAGAAAAGAATAACTCTTGTAAATAATGAAATGATTCTGTCTTGCATAGAACACAAAACAAAACATTCCAATGCACTCTTGATAGCATGCCTCTGGGTCCCTTCCTGCAGGATTCTCCCTCTGTCCTTTCAGAGACCTTCGCTTTTTCATTACCTATAGTTAAAAGACTACCTATAAGGTGAAATGTATATGTTGTTTAAATGTTTATTCTTTTCAGCTATTGGCCAACAATTGACAGAGATGGAGATGAGAAGCAACACTTTTAATATTTGAAAGTGTTCACTCTCCTTTTCTCTGCCCAGTGTGGAACAAAATCTGAAGCATTTAGTTCTCTTGTGCAATATTTCCTTTGCCCTAGCTGCCTCTGAAAGGAATCATTAATACCCTTTTAGCCTTAGTTTAGCCCTAGGCTTTAACAAACTAGGGAGAGCCGAGAAAGAATCAGAAAGACAATAGGCTGGCAAGAGGCGCCTCAGGTTTGAAGTCCCCAGTTGCTCACTTCTCTCTCCTGAAAGGCCTGTGTTTGTTCTCTGTAGCATGTTTGTCAGCTATAAAACAAAGAGAAATACACATACTTATGTATCTTATATGGAAAATATTTGTTTATATTTTTTAGTCTTTGTTATATCTTTGCAGGTTTAACAGCATCAAGTGAGCTCATATTTGAGAAGTTATTTTTGAAAATCACGGATGAGATAAACATAAGTTATTAATCTTATTTTTCCAACTTCAGTGGCAGCCAGGATTCCACAGTTTGAAGAATGAAGATGCTGTCCTTCTTTACCTCTTCTTTTCCTCTCTCTAAATTAACGGCGGGTTGGCATGAGCAGTTTGGTCCTTTCCAGGCCTAATTTTACTGTGAGTTTATAGAACCAAACTTATGAAAGAACTATGGGTAGATCTTTAGGAGATTAGTCTCCTAAAGAGATAGCAAGACCTATGCAGAGAAATAACCACTGTGGTGGGAAGGGGGAAAGAAAGCTCCTATGGCAGGGAAGTGGAGATCTTTAAAGCAATGATTTCGGAATTGTATTAAAAAACAGATAAAGAATGTCTCCTATGGGCCAAACAATAATGTGAAAACTTCAATGTTAGAATTAAACAGAGTTAAAATGAGATACAGTTATAATCAGAGTTAAATTTAAAATTTGCTTTGACATAGTTGGCCCCACAGTTAAAAGCCATTTAGTTGGGGGCCAAACCAAATGCCAGAAGAGCTTGTTTCTCCTGAACTTAGCTAAGAGATTTTTCTTAGCCTTTCAGACTCGCCTGCCACAAATAGGTTCCATTTTTAGCTCCATCTCTGAAAGATTCTATGATTCAGGTGCCCAGCGCTGCTTCCACGACCAGCCTGTTGCTCTCCTCCTGCCAGCCCACGGAGCCAGAAATCTGATACTGCTTTTTCTTGAATACATTCACAGAATCTCCCTTTGCCCTCCAAGGGCCCAAGAGTCAATTTTCTGATGTAATCAAGTACATACGCTAATGTGTTAGAGGTAGAAGTCAATTATCAAATTTCTGGTTTAATTAAAGACTTGCATTTCAAATTTAGCTCCTTTCCTGCACCTCCCAACCCAACCCCATTTTCTTTACCTAGTTGTTTATGTGTAGGAAGACTTGCTATCCAATGTAGGAGGTCACAACAACTCCAGACGGGAATAATCTGATGATGGGTTTTGGAGGCATGAATGGAGAATGGTGAGTGTGTGGATACAGTGATTGGGCTAACTTCATCACAGTATTCCTGTCTCTAGAAATAGAAGTTGCCATCATCTTGTTCCCTTTTCAATAGATATTTGCTTTATGACATTATGAGAAATCAATACAGCCTAAGTGTAGCATGCTGAAAATTAAACAGCCATAAAACCCATGGCTGTGTATGCAACTGGGCCTGTCCAGATAACCAGCTGACATGTATACATTTTCTTATTCATTGAAGCCTGTGTAGGTGAAACAGAAAATAAAGCAAGAGGGAATGTTAACTGAAAAACAGTTTATATGCCTGGACATATTTTATAACAATGTAAAAATGAAGAACTAGATACACTGTTTTAATAGGCGATTCCTTTGGAAAGGTGGAATATAATCTGGTGAGTGTTTTATCAAGATATGAGACTTGTAATGGAAAACTACTCTTTCCTTTAATGGATGAGCAAACTCTGCCATAAATATTCACACAATTGGTTACCAAGTATAATTTAGGGCCATGTTTGAGGAACATTTTCCATATGAATATGTTTCAACACCTGCGTCTCTTTAAAGCTCACTGTTCAGTAAGGAGAATTGGTAGATATGTGGCTGGGAGGAAAAGGAGAGAAGCAAATGGAATTCTAAAAATCATCTTTACATTTTGGACCGTAAAAAGGAAAATAAAATGGTTGTAATTATAACATAGCCCTTTCCTCCCCACCAAAATAGTTCTCAAGCCCATTTTAAGAATTTCTTTCCACTAGCGAAATGAATCATCAGAGAGGGGATTTTTGTCTCATTCAAGGGCACACAAACCTCAGGCAGAATTCCCCATTGCAAGCCAGTTTGGCGAATAGATTTACCATCAGTGATGTACAGTGGAATACAGAGTCAGATTCATTGAAAAGGAATAAATAATATATTTTAAAATATATATTTGTTTTGGAATATTTAGGCCCTAAAGGCACAAGACATTTTTATGATTTCTTAATTGCTTTATAAAACAGACATTTCAACCACAAATATCTATTAGTCCTTGGTTTAGTTTCTTGCACAGGATTTCAGAAACTCTCATTTAAGTCACTGTTATCAGGTGATTTAGTGCTTATCAGTTTGGCCTTTTAATATAACTCATTATATTTTTTCCCACTGTGATCTGTGTGATACTATTTCTACCCTCACAAATATGTTCTTGAAGAGATCATGAGCATAATTATTCAACGACATGCTGTTTTGCATAAAATGGAAAACCTTGAAGGAAGCATTTATTTACTCATTCACTGAATACTTAATTCATGTCTGCTCAATTCCAAGCACTGGCCCAGGTGCCATGACTACAGCAGGGACTTATAGGTTTCTCCCCTCAAACAACCACAGTTATTACAAAACAAGGAAATGAATACACAAAATGTGTGCCCATTATGATAAACACTCTAAAGCTGACTAAAATACTGACGAGGTAGGGAGTTACGAACGGTGTTAGCTAAGGGTTCCTTAATGTAGAGTGATCAAGGGAGCATCTCTATGAAGATGAATGCAGGGAGCCAGGGGAGGGGGCAATGGGATGATAGTTTCCGGCAGAGAGGAAAGCCAACACAAATGAGAAAGGAAGGAGGTTGGCATGCTGCAAGGACAGAAGGTAAATCACTGTAGGGCTGGAAGGAGGAATAGAGGAGTTGTGGATGGGTTTGGAGATGTGAAGAAGGACCAGAACATGCTGGTCCTTAGAGCCTACAGTAAGAGTTTTGGATTTTACTCTAAAGTGTAATGGTTCTATGGAAGTGAAATGACATGATCTGATTTATACTCTAACAGGATCACTTTAAAAGAGAACAGTTAATAACTAAGGGAGTATTGGTTAGTAAAGGGAATGATGCAATGAGAAAAAAACTCATAGGGATGTAACCAGGAGCCCACCAGGGTTAGGGCAGAGCTTGCACTGGGAAGAACACTGCATCTGTGCTGCCGTCTTCTAGCTTTGTGAAGCCCCTAGGTGTGGTTGTCAGTGACCAACTTGTAACTTTCTAAGCTCAGCTCAATATAGATAAACTGGTTTTTTTCCTTTTTTTTTTTTTTTTTTTTCTTTTCCCACTGGGCACACACACACTTTTATTCTAAACATCAATAAGGGAGAAGTCAAAAATACCAAAAACATTTAGGGTAGCTTGCAGCATGAGTTTACCTACAGGAGACAACAGTTTGACATGGAATAAAATGACATACAGAGATCTCAGCAATGTGACTTAATGACTGAATTGTGTCCACTGGTTGGAACATTCACCCCGAGCCTTTCATAGAAGTCATTGTGTTCTTATTCGCCCAGTGGTAAAATGACACATTACATCTGTGCAATGCTCCATCAACTCTGTTTTCACATCTGCCCTCCAGCAGGCTGCAGGGGTGGTGAGAGTGCCAGCTTATGGTTGAGTATTAGGCCTCGGTCCCTTGTCTCTCCTATTGCAAGGGCTTCCTTAGCTCCTTCTGCAATAACCAACTCTTCTGACTAGGCTCTGGGCTCAGCTTCTCCAGCACCTTGCTATTGCCTTGCTCCTTACTTTTTGCCAATTCGTGAAGAGGATAATGAAAATAATATTAACTTATATTAATTGACTCTTTACCTTGCTTCAGGCATTGTGCTGCTTTACCTACATTGGTCTCATTTATTCTTTAGGGCATCCCTAAAGGTGTTCTCTGTTATCCCCATTTTAATAGTAACACTGAGTATCAGCAAGACTGTGACTTCTCCAAGGCCATGGTGTAGATAAGGAGGCAAAGAAGTCCAGAGAACAGACAAGAATGTATGCAGAAGGTGCAGCAGGAAGGCTGCGATGGCAGATGTCAAGGTAACTGCTGGGTGGGTGGGCATCAGGTGAGCATATGGGTCAGTCTAGCCACAGTGAACATAAGGAAGTCTAGCCACAGTGACATACAAATGAATCATAAATGAATCAGTTGGTCTCTAGAGACCAAACCAACCAGACACACCATTGCTTTCCAAGTGATCCTTTCATTTTTCTGTGTTGGTCTCCACAAAACCAGTCTGGGATAAAACTCAGTTTGCTTGGAATAATTTCAGTCATTTAGGAACCTTCGACCTACTTTATAAGCCAAATTTGCCTCACAACACATAGCCTTCGAAGACTGTTTTTATCCAAATTAAAACACAAATGGTGCTCATTCAAATTTTCATTCAGTGTAATTTTGGATTCCTTTTGGGTATTTACCTTTGGCAGGGAAAGTAAAGCTGATCTGCTCATCCAATAAACAACAGTTGTTTCAGTGGGGGCTACAGGGGGGCTTTCAGTTAAATGAATATGAAGATTGTAAAAGTAAATTTAGCCTACATAGAGCTACTTCAAAATATGGACTGGTAAGGAAATAATTAATGAGGCTGACATAAATCAGAATATGTGTGTTATTATTCTTGATGACAAACTACCCTGGGTGGAATCTATTAAATACACTTGAATAACCTACATCCATCAAAAAGCTGTTTTTCCCTTAGAAGCCACTGTCTACCAGAAGCCATCTTGCAACATAATAAGATCCTGTAGATACTTCATGAAAAATTGCAGGCACATATGTGTGAGCACTAAAAACAATACGGAATTAATGTGGAGAATTATTAAAAACATTTCCATTAGTTCTCTACTTAAGAAACCCTAGCAATTGTGCAGAGGAGCCGGTCTCCTCAGCTAATGACTGCGGGGCGTACACATGAACAGATTAGCATAAATTTATCCTTGATGTAGCTATTAGTTGGGTGTTAGGGAGCCTCAGAAGATTTGGAGAATCTGATTAATCTAAGCAAATTTGGAGAATCATGGGATTGTCAGCTCTCGGGGAGCAGCTGCGTCCTGCCTGCTGGGTGCCCTCCGTGGCCCGGCTGCAGTGCTTTCCCCCTCACGCTGAGGACTGTCTGCAGCAAGTGGTTTTAATGTCTGCTTTTCCAGTCTTCAGGGCATTTCAGTCTTGGCTGATTGCTCTTGTATTGTCTGTAGTGCCAAGTGAACCTGGGCCACTTGAAAACTCATGAAAAAGGGAAATGAAGAGTTTTGCCCATTTTAGGTCATGTTATAACAGAATACAGTCAAGTTAAAACATGTGTTAAGTGCCTGTTATGTGTACTGCACAGTATTGAGTCCTGGGGGGTGGGCTATGTAGTGGGGAGGCACTATTATAAACAGTAGAAAGAATAAAAATGTGAATAAAACATGTCCCTACTATTAAACTACACACAAGCTTATGCCCTACAATCCTTTTCTACTTATATAGCCAGGTGCATTTTTTTTTTTTTTTATAATAGAAGAGACAGATCTGACATTTTAGTGGATTTCCTTTGAGGCTCCTATTCTGGTGCTTGTAGATTTTAATTTATTAACCAGTGATAGGTGATTGTTTGGGAATGTGGAAATTGTGGATCCATTTTTAAAGAGGTTCAGGGAACATGTGGACTTGCTTTTCCCCTGGTCACTCACCAACTTCTCCTTCTGCTACCCATCTGCCTTCTGTGCAGTCCCCAAAGGCTAGGCTTAGGCCAACACAGCTGTTGTATGTCATGTAGCCACCAAGCTCAGTCCATGATGCTGCATTTTAAATACGGTATTGTCTCTGACCATCCTTGCCATTGCCCTAAACCACCCGCAGAGGACTATTGCATTTTATGGCCTGGCAGAAAATAATGTTAAATATTAAACTCTGCAAATAACATGCTACTCATCTGCTTCCTCCATGGGAAAAGAATATCTTGAGATACAAGGACAGACAGCATAGACTGTTGGTATAGAATGTGGGTGGAGGTGCATAAAAAGAAAAGTTATTGGGACTTAGATAAAATGGGGTTCTAGTTCTTGTCTTTGGGAAAATTGCTCCCCCTTTCTGGGCCTTCATTTCCTTTTTTTAGGTGGTTGGAGTCAGTGATTTCTAAGACATAAATTGAACATTCAGTGGCTCCATGATTCATGTCAGCAAAGGTCAGTGACAGCTAGACCTCCTTCCCCCTCAAGAGGTAGCATGCATCAGGACATGGGTCTAGAGGGAACAGAGGCTCCTCGGTCTATGCCATCCAAACTATCTACTGTCAGAAACTAGACATACAGAATCTCTAGTGTTGGGGTATCTGGGGCTTAACACCAGCATAAAAGATGGACTTGAGGCTCATCAGAAATGGAGCAGAAGCAGCAAGAGGTAACTGCTGCTCTTCCCTCAACCTAGGCTGTTTGTGAAGAGGCAAGTGGCCCTGAAGGTCACTAGGCAGATGTTCAGCTGCCCTGGGTGCACCCTGATCTTGAGGGTTGCTGCTCACCTGATCTAAGCTCACTGCTGCCTTTAGCAGGAGGCAGGAGCTCTGGCTCCTGGGCCACAGCCTTCCTCTGCACTGACAGGTGCTGCTGCCACTCTGCCAGGTGATTGTTCCTCTTAGCAACAGCTATAAGAGGGAAGAAAAGAGAGGGGCAGTGACCATAGGGCAATTCTCTTAAAAATAGCTCCAAGGTTTGTGCCACAGCATACTGATTTGGCCTTTTGGTGGATTTAATTTGCATAGCCAGTTCAAGAGTCCCCCAAACTCTGAAGGAGAGAAAAGCAGCAATATTTATTTGGGTCAAATGCAACATATAAGACTAATTTGTATAGTAAATATTTTTAGATCTAGGCTTTTAGTCAGAGACTAGGGGAAGTATAAAGCAAGTGAAATAAAAAAGTTGACAATCACAAAAACAGAAAAACAGAAACAACCACGTAAGCACGTAAGTGCTCATTGTGCACCAGTCCCATGCTAGCCCTACTTTATACAGGTTATCCTCTTTATTCTCATAAAATCCTGGAAAGGTTATTTTAAAGAAGCCGAGGCTCGGAGTGGTTAGTTAATTTGTTCCAATTTATACATTATGAGAATGTGTCCTGGGTGCTGTGATTGACTTAGTTCTTTGACTGTTTCTTTCTTTTTAAGATCTTATAGTTGTTTCCTGCCCTTTTAGGGTGGTATTATCCTAGAAAATAGTTTTCATTCTACTAATTGCGCATATGTAAGCCCTTTTCTGTCTCTTGCAAGTTTTGCAGTGACTAATACAAACTTCTTATACACTTTAGATCAGATTCTGAAAAATGAAAAAAAAAAAAAAAAAAAAAAACAAGAGAAAAATTTACTATGGGAGGCAAAATAATGTCCCCCAAATATGTCCACATCTTAATCCACAGAACCTATTACTATGTTGTCCTACATGGGATGAGGGACTTTGCAGATGCAATTAAGTAGGGATTTGGAGGATATTCTGGATGAGTGGGTGGGTCCATGTAATTACAAGGATTCTTACCAGTGGAGAAGGGAAGGGGAAGAGAGTCATGAGTGAGAGGGGATGTAACTACAGAAGCAACGTCAGAGGGATATAGTAGGAGAAGGATTCAGCTTGTCTTTGATAGATTTGAAGATGAAGGAAGAGGGTGATGAACAAAGGAATGGGGGTGGCCTCTGCAAGCAGGAAAAAGCAAGGAAATGGATCTTACAAAAAGCAATGTGGCCCTGTCAAAGGAGCTTGATTTTAGCCTGGAGAGACCCATGTCATACTTCCGA
>PVKP010040363.1:0-19525 GCA_004027715.1 Plecturocebus donacophilus
TATCGAGTCTTTGCAAATTCTAGTAGATTTCCACAGCAAAATCAGGGAGCCAGACCAACTCTACATGTCCTGCCTAACCTACTATCTAAGTCATTAGTGCTGAGGGCTTGGCTATAGGGGCTGCCTCAGGCTGAGAAGGCCCCCAGGCTGACATCTGTGTTGGCTTTTGTTCAAAACCATTATTCTGGCATACGCTTAATAGTATATTACAGGGGAGGACAGAAGTAGATTTAGATTCAAGTAAATGCCAATCACTTCACAAATGAAGGTAGGTGGGATTTTCCTTCCATTCTTCCCTTGCTGTCTTGGATCTGACCTCTTCTGTAGCCTCCGCTCAGGACAACTGCTGGCCACTCCTGTCCTGTGGATTGTACAGGTGACCTTTCCTCCCAGAAGAGAAGACATCAGGCTCCCCAATGTTTTTTCAGCTCTCCTTTCCACCAAAGCCAGGTTTCCTGGTAATGTCACTCAAAGATAAGGGGTGGGGATGAGGGCTGACTGACAAAAAACTTTAGCCCCAGGTCTCAGTCCCTGGCTGGGGAGGGTGGATATTTTTCCTTCCTTCTTTAAGTAGTCTTACATTGCCACAGTGTGTATGTGTTTATAATATAAAATGTTCCTCTGCTCTTTGAAAGTGAGAGTGTTATATCTGTACAAATCCTTTTAACATGCTTTCATTGGTGTAAATTTTGACTACTGTGTATTGGATAATACAAAAGATGTAATGTCATTTACCTTTCTTGGTAGCTCTTCTTTGCTCTTATTCATTCTGCTTTACAAATGAGAAAGCCAGGCACCAAGGGCAATAATTTACCTAATCATCACAATAATTTCCATTTATTTAGCACCTACTCCATGCCAGGTCCCTACGCAAGTTGCTTTATATAAATGATTGTATTTGATTTCCAAAACACCTTACAAGCTAAGTATTCTTATCACCGTTTTCCAAAACAAACAACAACAAAAAAAGATACTGAACCTCCAAAAAGTTAAATAATTTTTTCAGAGTTAAACAACTAGTGAGAGAAAATTTCAAGATTTGAAGCCAGCTTTGTCCAACTCCAGAACTCATTTTTTTCTACTTCTTCACCGTGATGATTTTTAAGAAAACCTTTCTCCCTTTTGGAATGGCTTGATGATGAGAGTGGTTGAAATAACTTTGGACCTGAAATCAAGAACTAGGTATCCAATGACTGATGCAGGGATATAAAGGCCTTGTTTCCTATAGGGATACAATAGGGAACAAGTTTGAAAGGATATCCCAGCTGCTGAGTTTGCCATTAAGACTGCATCACAGATCAGCACCTCCCTCTGTCTAATCTTGCTTCTTTACCTCTCCTTCCCTTAGACAAGTGTTGATCCCAAGGACTCTCTAACTAATATCCTGTACACTAATCTGTCTCTGTGCTTGTCAGGGAATTCAACAGCTAAATAAAACCTCCCTGTGCCTCAGTGTTCTTATCTGGAAAATGGGGAAAATATTAGCACTTATTTCATGCGATTGTGAGCAATGTGAGGCACACAGTAAGCACTCATAAGTATTAACATCCTTTTATCCACTGTACCTCCGTGTTTAGGTAGATTGGAACACCAGTCAAAAATTATACTACTGCTCTTCCCTGACATTACTCCACCACCCCAGGTTTTGTATAGCTACAGGTCTGATTTTGAAGTGGCTCAGGCTCACTCTGGGCAAAGGGAGGACACTCATCTGTGCAACTTGGAGTACACCTTAACCTGTATAGGCCTTAAAGTACAGGAGGCATGGCCATAGCTTTGCATCCTTGGCACAGTGGAGGTCAGGTCTGCCAATTATGTTGTAGTGAAGATAACAGATTTTGAATTCTGAGCACCACTAGCCAGGCAAGCCAGTTCCTAGGGATACTTATGAAGTGAAAGAGTATAATCATGTGTTGAGCACCTTCACCTGCTAGCCACTTGGCAGGGCTCTACTAGCTCATTTAGTCTCGCTGGTTAATTTATCTATTGCTGTGAATCAAACCACACAAAACTTAATGGCTTAAAACAACCACCATTTATTTGCTCATTACTCTACAGTTTGAGCAGAACTTGCTGGGGATGGCTAATTTCTGTTCTATGTGGTCTTGCCTCAGACAGCTGGCTAAGGCTGTAAATTCCAAGATGGCTGTACTCTCATCTGGCACCTCACCTGGGGTGGCTGGAACAAGAGTGGGTTGAATGTTCCAATCCCCACCCCAACCTTTGTAGTCTCTCATCCTCCAGTGCCTCTCTCCATCTGGCATTATCCTTCAATACATGTCAGCTGGCATCCAAGAAGGTGAAAACCAAAGCAGACCAACTTACCCTTCTCTTTCTTCTTCTCTGTCTCTCCTAACTCCCTTGTATTATTTTTTTTTCACTATATGTTTATTCCTTCTCTTCTTTTCTTTATTCTCCCTTTAGCAAGTCTTGGGTTCAGCTGCTGCACTGCACTTAGGCAAAAGAAACACAGACTTTCGAGGTAGACAGACTTGAGTCTGACCTGGTTTTGCCCCTTCCTACTTGTTTGTTGGGCAATTACTTTACCCTTTTTGAGCCTCATTTTTACCATCTGTAAAAAAATGGACACATATAACACATATAAACAGCAAGGTCTTTTGTGGCATAAAACCAGAAGTCATATAGCAATACTGCCTCTGTACTCTCTTGGTCAAAGTGAGTCACAGGGCCAGCTTATATTTAAGGGGTTAGGAAAATATATTCCATCTCTTGATGGGAGGACCTGTATGCATGTCAGAGATGGGAGGAATTGTTGTCAGCCATATTTACACACCATCTACCACATTTTCTGACAACAGGAAGGTTGTTATTAGATTGGTGTTCTAAGGAAGGTGTTATTAGATTGGTGCAAAAGTTGTTGTGGTTTTTACCATTACTTTCAATGGCAGACACAACAATTACTTTGATACCAACCTAATATGTGTCCCTTTTTACAGATGATAAAACTGTGGCTCAAAAAAGGTGAAGTGGTTGCTTAAGAAACAAGTAGGAAGGGGCAAAGCCAAGTCAGACTCAAGTCTGCCTACCTCGAAAGTCTGTGAATCTTTTGCCTAAGTAAGTGCAGTGCTGCAGGTGAACCCAAGACCTGGTTAAGGGAGAACAAAGAAATAAAGAGAAGGAACAAAAAATATAGTGAAAAAGAAGACAAGGGGGTTGGGAGAAAGAACGAGAAGAAGGAAGAAGAGGGTAACAAGAGTAACAGAAGTAAGGTAAGGTATCCTTTATATTCACTTTACATTTAAAGAACTTTCTTCAACATTTCCATTTCATGCTCACATTAATAGCACTGTTCTCTTGGTAGAGAATGTATTATTAACATTCACATTTTACAGATGAGGACCAGATAAAGGAACCGGCTTGCCCAACAAAGATTATATAGCAAGTTATGAGCAAAACCATAACTAGAACCTAGGCCTTCCAACCTGAGAACCACCTAGGCTGTAGCATTCTCTATATGCTTCACACAGCAGGGATTAATTGTATGCATGTTTTATGCCAGAGGTTGCTGACTTTTACACTAAAGGTAGGAGCTCACTCCATAGGGAGAGGTCAGGGAATTTTAACAGTCTTTCTCTTAAAGTCCAGTTGCCTGTTATCATTATGCCCTCAGCCTTCCCAAAGCAACTAACAGCATCTTTACAATGATCAGCATCTCCCAAGCTGAACATGGGGAAGGCTATTAACTCAAGGCCATGTACTGTTAGGTTAGTTACTTAATCTATCCGGGCCTCAAAGAGTCCTTTTCTTATAGCATTGTCATGAAGGTTCAGTGAGCTAATACATGTTAAGCGCCTAGAAGAGTACCTGAAAAGCATTCAATTAGTGGTAGTTATGAGGAAGATGTTAGTAATGATGATTAGCTTCCTCAGAAGCCAAAGATGATGATGATCATGATGACTTACTCAGAACTCCAAATGTGCAAAAGTCAGGGGGTTCAATAAGTAAGAGGTTGTCCTTATATAGGGCCTCCCATATAGGGCGAGCAGACAGCTAGGAGTTATGGTGCCTTTCCTGAAGTTTGGGAAGACTCTGAGGCTCAGCTGCCACCAGCCATTTAGCCTGTTTAATGGTTGTGAAGGACACAGGCGTTTCCTGAATACTAAATAAAATTCCCTGAATACTAAGTAAAATTCCCTTTTTTCACTACATTCTGTTCTGCTTTTGGCTGGGAAGGGAAGACCATCTTTAAACAAGTACTCCCCATCAGTGATCTAGGCTCTCATGCACTTCAGTGGTTTCCTTATTGCACAGTGAAGGGAAATGACACTGACTCAGGAGCCAATTGTTTCTGTGTTCAAATCCTAGATCTTCTATTTAGTAGCAGTGCATTCTTGAGCAAGTTATTAAACTTCTCTGATCTCCAGTTTTTCTCATCTGTAAAATTTAGATCCTACCTTCTGTGTGGGGTTGCAGTGAAATTTTTAAGAGTGATGAAGAGAGTCATCTTTCATTGGATACCTATAATGTGGTGGATTTTGTGCTAAGTGCTTTCACATACTTTATTACATATGGGAGGCAGCTTAGTATAATGGCTAAGAGCATGGATACTAAAACCAGATAGTCTGGATTCAAATCTCAGCAATGCCATTTGCTAACTATGTGAGCTTTGGAGAACTCACTAACTTCCTGAAATCTCAGTACCCCAGTCTGTAAAATGGAGATAATAGTGTCAGGCCTCCACATGCAAGCCCGGACCCAGAAAGTCTGAAGTCCTGCCTGCCTTGACTGATCACACCTCACCCCCCACCTGCATTCACCATTATCCCTGATCGCCCAGTGGAGCTTCCCCGAGACATTAAGCTTCTCAATCCACCCTGTCATCTTAACTGTTATTATGATAATGTGAATACTCCTCACCCCACCTTCCCATCTTAACTATTCTTATGATAATGTGAATACTCCTCACCCCACCCTCCCATCTTAACTGTCCTTATGATAATGTGAATACTCCTCACCCCACCCTGTCATCTTAACTATTCTTATGATAATGTGAATACTCCTCACCCCACCCTCCCATCTTAACTATTCTTATGATAATGTAAATACTCCTCACCCCACCCTGTCATCTTAACTGTTCTTGCTCTATGAATATCCCTCCACCCCACCCTACCATCTTAACTACTCTTACTCCTTACCCCAACCACCACTGTAACTGAACTTATGGTAATATATACTCCTTGCCCCTACCCCCACCACTGTAACTGATCTTACTCCCTAACACCCATGTCCCCCCCAAAAGATTTGCCCCAACCTATAAAACCAACTCCCATCCCACCGCCCTTCACTAATGCCCTTTTCAGCCTTAGCCCACCTGCACCCATGTGAATAAACAGCCATACTGCTCACACAAAGCCTGTTTGGGGGGGTCTCTTCATTGAACGCTCACGTTTTTAACATTTGGTGCCAAAATCTGGGACAGGGGAACTCCTACGGGAGACCAAACCCCCGTCCCTGTTCTTGTGCTCCCTGCATGAAGAGATCTACCTACCAATCTGGGGTCATCAGACCAGCCCACAGACACACATCACTGGCTATTTTGGTAAGCAGTCTCTCTGTTTTCCTTTCCCATCCTTTGGTCTTTTCCTTTCCACTCTCTCCCCTGTTCTGTTTCATCCTTTTTCCACCTCAAAGGCAAGGAAAATCAGGTAAACCAGGTTCTTCTGTGTGGTTCAGGACCGGAAAACATCCTGTGTAGGTCACAGATCCAAGGATCCAGTTTTCCCCAGAGGTTTGACTATCGTGGAGATGTTCATCCTAGTCACTCGCCCACCAGGCTCATGGTCTATATTGGTGGCAGGTTAATGAGGAGGACGCTCTTTTTGGCTGCTCACCAACGAGGTGGTAGAACACTCAAGCCTCTTCAACCGCCTCCTAACCTAAAACCCAAATGTCTCATCTTCTGTAACACTGCATGGCCACAATACAAGTTAGATAACAGCTCCAATTGGCCAAAATATGGCACCTTTGGTCCCTCTATTTTAGAAAATTTAGACAACTTTTGTCACAACATGGGCAAATGGTCTGAAATTCCCTAGGTCCAGGCATTTTTTTTTGCACAAAATCCCTCCCTGATCTCTACTTCTACTCTTCCCTTCCATCCGCCCCTCCTTCCTCTGCTGGTAACCCAGAATCCTCATTGTCCATCAACCCTTCTGACCTTTCTCCTCCCCGCCTGTCCAAACCAGGCCCTAATCCAGGACCTAACCCCAACCCCAGAGCCGTACTCCTCTTCCTTTGCCCACAACCCACCTCCTTATGTTCCTCCTGTCACCTCCCCACCTCATATGCAGCCCAGCTTAGAGTTTAGTCCCTCAGATACCTCCTCTGCCCCTGCCCAACAATTCCCCCTCCACAAGGTGGCTGGAGCCAAAGACATAGTTAGGGTGCACATTACTTTCCCTTTATCCAACCTTTCCCAAATTGGACATCCATTAGGCTCCTTTTCATCAGATCCTCCAATATTTAACCCAGTCCTATAATCTCACCTGGAGTGACTTAAATGTCATCCTTACATCTACTCTCAGCCCTGAAGAATGCTTAATATGCATTTTTATCACCCAATCAGCCCCTAACATTACAAAAAGGTACAGAAATTAGAATCTGGCCCTCAAACCCCACAACAGGAATTAAGCAACCTAACCTACAAGGTGTTCAACAACAGGGAAAAATCTGCCCAGCGGCGGTGTATCTCAGAACCACAGATGCTTGCCTCTTCTGTAAAACAAACCCCAGCCACACCACCAGCTCACAAAAACTTCAAAGTGCCCAGACTGCAGTATGTCCAGCCACCCCTCCCAGACCTTGCTTCAAGTGTCGTAAACCTGGCCACTGGGCCAAGGAATGCCCGCAGCCTGGAATTCCTCGTGAGCCCTGCCCATATGTGCAGGGGCCCCCAAAGTAAGTTGACTGTCTAACTCACGTTGCTGTTCATAGAGCTCCTGGAGCTCCAATCCTTGGCTTGGCGGCTAAAGACTAATGCTGCCCGAGCATCTCGGAAGCCCCCTGGACCATCAGGGATACCAAACTTTGGATAGCTCTTACAGTGGAGGGTAAGTCCATCCCCTTCTTAATCAACACAAAGGCTACCCACCCCACACTGCCTTCTTTTCAAGGACCTGTCTCCTTGGCCTCCATAACTGTTGTGGAAATTAATGGCAAGGCCTCCAGGCCTCTCAAAACTCCCCAAGTCAATTAGGCCAGCACTCCTTTCCACATTCTTTCCTAATCATTCCCACTTGTCCAGTTCCCCTGTTAGGCAAGATATCCTAGCAAAATTGTCTGCCTCCTTAACTGTTCCTAGGTTACAGCCATACCTCATTGCCACCCTCCTCCCTAAACCTGTACCTCCCTCAATAGCTCCCTTTATGTCACCCTACCTTAACCCCAGGGTTTGGGATGCTGCCTTCTCATCCATTGCTACAAGTCACTCACCCTTCATCATCTGCTTAAAGCTAACTACCCTTACCCTGCCCAGTGCCAGTACCCCATCCCACAACAGGCTTTAAAAGGCGTAAAGCCTGTTATCACCCATCTATTGCAACTCATGGCCTTTTAATTCACCATCCTCCTTCTTCATCTATACTCAAAGGGGTATCGTGTATCCTCTTACAAAACCCAAATTTCTTCCCCTATCCTAGCTGTCCAAAAAACCAGAAAAATTCTGCAGACTAGTCCAAGAACTCTGTCTCATCGATTAGATTGTACTTCCCACTCACTTGGTTGTACCAAACCCCTATACCCTCCTATCTTCCATATCCACTTCCACAACTCACTATTCTGTTCTTAACCTTTAAAATTATTTTTTCTAAAGCCCAAATTCCTTCCCCATCTGCTATAATCTTTCATCAGCATACATGCACTCTCCCTGCCAGCCATATCCAGTTAATTTCCAAAACCCCAACCCCATTCACCAAACAACAGCTTCTCTCCTTTCTAGGCTTTGTAGGATACTTTAACCTCTGAATACCAGATTTTTTACCCTGTAACCAAACCACTTTATAAACCTACAAAAGGAAACTTAGCTAACCCCATAAGCCAAAAATTTACCCCCACCTCATTCTTCCTTTCAGTCGCTAGGAAGACCTTAGAGGCAGCCCCTACACTAGCACTCTCCAACTCCTCTCAACCCTTCTCTATCTACACAGCAGGAATAAAAGGCTGTGCTGTTGAAATTCTTACACAGTAGCCAGGCCCACAGCCTGTAGCCTTTTCATTCAAACAACTTAACTTCACAGTCCTGGGCTGGCCCGCATAACTATGTATGGCAGCAGCTGCCACTCTAATACTCTTAAAATCCCTCAAAATTACAGGCTATGCCCCTCTTACTCTCTATAGCTCTCACAACCTCCAAAGTTTTCTCTTTACACCTCACATACTTACTTTCAGCCCCTCGCCTTCTCCAGCTTTATGTAGTTGCCCCTACTACTTAAACCACACCTCAAAAAGTCTGTTTCTATTATTTTCTGTCTAACTGTGCTCAAATTGACTGTACTCATTTACTTTTACATGCCTTGCTTTTGTTTAAGTTGCTCGTTTACACTTTTCCTCCAGGCAATTACAGCTAATATTTCACTCTTAATCTGGCTCCCATTCTCTGCTCATACCCAATCTTGTTAATAAAAGTGAGTGGTTGCTTACAGATACCACACGCTTCCTCATACACTGTGAAAACAAAATCTCTCCCTCCACGCAGTTACCCTACCAAGCCCCGCTACAACCTTTAACAACCACAGCCCTTGCTGGTTCCCTTGGCATTCAGGTTCAAAGCTCCAGCCCCCTCAGAACACTTTCTCACCTTTTCAGTTTATATTTCCAGTTCTGTCTAAGCCAAAGACCTTTTTTCCCTCTGTGGTTCTTCTTTTTATATCTGCATTCCTACCAACTGGATGGGCACTTGTACCCTACTTTTCCTTACTCCCAAAATTCAGTTTGCCACCGGGAAAGAAAGCCTCCCTGTTCCCCTTGTGGTCCTGACACAACACAAGTGCATCATTCCATTAATTCCCTTACTTGTAGGGTTAGGAATTACCACTGCACATAGCACAGGCCTTACCACTTCAATCGGCACCTTCCTGTAGCTTCTCTAATGATTCCTCTGCTAGCATTGGAGAATTAACTCGATCATTATCCCTCCTTCAAGCTCAAGTAAATTCCCTAGCTGCAGTTGTCCTCCAAAACGGCAGAGGTCTTAATTTACTGACTGTTGAAAAAGGTCTTTGCCTATTCTTAAATGAAGAATGTTGCTTTTATGTAAATGCAGACTGGCCTCATATATGATGCCATCAATAAATTAAAAGACAGAGCCCAAAAGCTCACTAATCAGGCAAATGGTTATTCTGGACCTGGCTTGACTGGCTGGACACTCTCTAACTGGGAGTCATGGCTTCTTCCAATCCTTAGTCTTCTGATACTATATTTCTCCTCTTATTTGGACCCTGTGTTTTTCCAAATAATTTCTCAATTCCTACAAAATCATATACAAGCAATATACAATCAGTCAATATAACAAATGCTCCTTCTAACAACCCCACAATATCACCCCTTTCCCCGAAATCTCTCAGCAGTCTAAATTCTTTCCCACTTTTAGGTTTCTGCACTGCCCCCAATCCCACTCGAAGCATTGAGAAACTTCATCCCCTACCCCTCAAAACTTATCACCCCCTCTTCTCTAATTCTTTCTATATATAAAAAGAGAGGAATGTCGGCCTCCATGTGCCCAGACCCAGAAAGTCTGAAGTCCTGCCTGCCTTAACTGATCACCCCCCAGTGCCCTACCTGTGTTTGCCATTATCCCTGATCATCCAGTGGAGCTTCCCCCAGGTATTGAATTTCTCAACTCACCCTGTCTTCTTAACTATTCTTATGATAATGTGAATACTCCTCACCCCACCCTGCCATCTTAACTACTCTTATGCCTTACCCCATCTACCATTGTAACTGAACTTATGGTAATGTATACTCCTTTCCCCTACCCCCACCACTGTAACTGATCTTACTCTGTAACACCCCGTCCCCTCCCCAAAAGATTTGCCCCAATCTATAAAACCAGTTCTTCTCCCACTGCCCTTTGCTGATGTCCTTTTTGGCCTCAGCTCACCTGCACCCAGGTGAATAAACAGCCATGTTGCTCACACAAAGCCTGTTTAGTGGGTCTCTTCCTTCAATACATGTGTTTTAACACAGTAAAATCTGCCTTATTGGATTGTTATGGAGAATAACTAAGTTAACATTTATAAAGTGAAGATAAAAAACATTACTTGAGTGTTTGATAAATAACTAAATGAATCAAATATGCCTACCAACATTCAGTGTTATCAATTTAGAGACAAGAAAATTGAGATTGGAAGAAGTCAAGTGTATTTACATTTGGGTCTGTCTGATCCTACTGTATTCCAAAAGTGCCTGAAAGAGTACCTGATACCAAGTAGGTCCTCAATAACATTTCATTCCCTTCCTCTAGACTTGGAGTTTGAAGGCTTGAATCTTGTCTTGACTCAGAGCCAATGAGGAGAGGAGGGAAACTGATAGAGAGACAAACCCACAGTACAATAAGAAGCCACTGGGGGTTACTCCTCCCTACTTGAGTTCAAGCTAGCCATTGTGCTCTTGACAGGCACATATTTAGTGATTCCCCTGCTTGTCCACCTTCATTCTTCACTAAAAGCTGAGCTCCCAGAGGACAGATCCTGTATCCCCAACTGCCTAGACCACTCTCCTCTACCAGCAGGTACTGAACTGCTGAAACTGAGAACACAGTCTTTCAGAAGCATATTACAGACAAGCTCCTTTATTCCTAAAAAATAGTTTCACATCTGTCTCACAGTTTGCGTCTCTAATTGAAGCTGGAGATAGAAAAGTGAGAACTGGCACGGGTCATCCAACCACTGCTTTCCCTAGGACACCATCAGGCAGATTTCACCTAAATTAGGCTGCAAGTGTGGAGGACAGTACACAGGGGGCAGTAGGAAGGGGCGACATTAATTGTTCAATACCAGACTTCCTTCCTTCCAGCTGCCTAGGTACTAAGCAATGACAAGAAAGAGTTGTCTTTTCAGGAGAGCATGACTAACCTTAATTCAATTTAAGTACTGTTTTCCAGGTTGCAGTAAATGGCATTCCAATGCATTGCTAATTCTGACACATGTACACACATGCATACTGCACACACAACTCTCTTTACCCTCTGGCTTTTTGCCCCCTCATGTCCCTCATTCCTCAGCCCTAGTATCAGGCTTCATCGTCTGTGCATTGGGGAATTCATGTGATTAAAAAAAAATTCATATCCCTGCAGCTTGTCTCCCCACAACTTTCCTTAGTACTTTGTTACTCTGCCATTTCCTAGAGGTCTACTGCATGTCAAGTGCAAATCACTCTGCCCTGCTAAGTTTTACAGAGTCAAAGACATATGAGAAGCATTTTCCTGTATCCATGCATACTCTTGCCTCTCATCTCTGGACCAGCCAAAGCCAATCCTTCCATCTTTGTGTGGACCCATCTTTTTCTGCTTACTCAAGCCCTACTAATTCTATCATTTATTCATCCTGTTTCCCTAATCCACACCTTTGCCCTGGATTATGAACAACCTCCACCCTGGATTATGAATAAGCTCAATTAGTGCTCATCTTTTAGAAAAAAGGAAAGAAAGAAATAAGGGAAAGAAAGAAAGAAAAAAGACACCCCTCTTAAGACTTTAGGTTTCTCACATCCCACCCTCTCTTCTTCTGTATTTTATTCAAACTTTTACATAGACTTCTAGATAGTCTGTGATGACTGTCTCCACTTTTTTTATATACTTTAAGTTCTGGAGTACATGTGCAGAACATGCAGGTTTGTTACATAGTTATACACATGCCATGGTGCTTTGCTGCATCTATCAGCCCGTCACCTACATTAGGTATTTCTCCTAATGCTATCCCTCCCCTAGCTTCCCACCCCCCAGGCCCCCGGTGTGTGATGTTTCCCTCCCTGTGTCCGTGTGTTCTTATTGTTTAACTCCCACTTATGAGTGAGAACATGCGGTGTTTGGTTTTCTGTTCTTATGTTAGTTTTCTGAGAAAGATGGTTTCCAGCATCATCCATGTCCCTGCAAAGGACATGAACTCATCCTTTTTTATGGCAGCATAGTATTCTATGGTGTATATGTGCCACATTTTCTTTATCCAGTCTATCATTGATGGGCATTTGTGTTAGTTCCAAGTCTTTGCTATTGTGTCTCCACTTCTTTATACACATCTCCATCATTATAGTTAACTCTTTTCCAATCCATGAAGAACCTCTGAGAAATCTCAAATGTCTTTCACATTATGAAAGTCAATGGATGTGAGTTGATCCTACTTGATCTTTCTTTGCCTGCTGTATAGTTAACTCTTCTTGCACTGATAACACTCTCAGCCTTCTTGTAATGCTCTGTACAGGTTCTTTCTCCTACCATGGCCACTCTTTTGTATTATTCTTTGTAGATTCTTGTACCTCTCCCTGCTTTCGGGAAGCTGATCTACTTTAAGTTGCCAATTTCGGCTCTCTTTTTTCGCATTTTACAAGAAATGTTTTGAGAGATATCATCAACCTCTTGATTTCAACAGCCCCTCTACAACAATCACCTGCATATCTGTACGCAGATTTTCCACCTGAGCTCTAGACAAATAGGAGAATAATGACAATGGGCATTTATTGAGCACTTGCAGGGTGCCAAAAACTGTGCCTAGTATTTTACATACATTTTTCTCAGGGAATCTTCACAAACACTTTATGGAGACAGGAATTACATTTGTTATCCTCCCCATTTTCATTATTAAGGAAAGTGAAGCTCAATTAATTAATTTGCCTAGTACAACTGCTAATAAGTGGTAGAATTAGGATTTAAATTTGAATCTGTTCAACCTCAGAGTTTTTGTCCTTAACCACTTTACTACTAGGTAGGAAATAATTCCATGATTTCCCAGGAGAATGGTACAGATAATTTTTCACATGAAGAGTTTGATTCCAGCTTTTGCAGAAAAACTTGGATATTAAAGATAAATTCATGCAGAAAGCACTGTGAAAGCTGGGGAAAATTTGGATGAGTGGAACCAGAGAAGAAAGGGTTTTCCAGGCTAAGGGACCAACAAAACCCAAAGGCGGAGGTGCAGAAAAACATACAGTTCTCATGCTGGGCAAAACAGTTTGGCCTTTTTTTCAGAATAGTGTTACATAGCAATGTGGAAGGTGGATGTGAGGGAAAGACAAAGGCAGAGAGATTATCTAGGTGGCTATTGGAATAGTCCAGGCTAATGGCAAAAGTGTCTTAACTAAGACAATGCATTGGAGATTGTGTGAGAGGAGGAGATTAAGTCAAAATTCAGAAGGGAAAAAAAGAGCCCATGGGGGAAGGAAAAGAAAAAAAGACAAACTATTGCCACTGTGACGGAGAACGTTTAATTCAGACCCTGAGGCCCAGAGTCTTCCTCCTGAGATTCAGCAAGGGATGAAGATAAAATTAAGGACTAGAGCATTTCTCGCCTTTAACATTAGGAGGCTTAGTGCAAGCTTGTCAATGCTTCAGGAATCTAGACATGAATCCCAGCCCCTGAGTGATGTTATTTTTATTTATGGGCTTAAATGAGTAGTTATGAGAGAGGTACTTTGCTAATTGGAAACTGTGACTTCCACAGTATAATCAGTTGCTAGGAGTTGGAGTTTTTCTCCCTAGAAATCACCTTACATGGAAGTTGGTTAAATTGGCCAGTATAAGGGAGGGAAACCCAGGCCTGGCTGAGGCATGGAGAGAGAGATATATTCCCCACACAACTCTGGTAGCACCCTGATGCTAGGACTGGGACTTCCTTTAAAGGAAAACTTAGAGGAATGAGGACCCAACACTTCTCTAGGGTCCCATATGGGCTGTGGGATGAAGGTTGGTGATAGGTGGTGAGAATTTAGCTGAGAAACTTTTACTATACTTGGTACTTCTGAATTGTTTTATTTTTAATAAGTATGTTTGACTTTTGTAATGAAACCAGACCATGCATGCAACTACACACCCACTAGAATGGCTAATACAATATTAAAGACTGATGATATCAAATATTGATGAAGTTGTGTAGCAACCAATACTCTCATTCACCTGCTGGAGAGAATGTAAAATCTCAAAATCAACCACTTTGGAAAAAGGCCTGAAAGTTTCTTTTAAAATGAATAGTAACCAGCATTATAACCCAGCACTATATCCCAGTAGTACATAACACTACTAGAAATGTACTTAAGAGAACTAAAAAAAGTCCATTAAAATCTTATATGTGCTTTATCCTTAGCAGCTCCAATCTAAAAACAGCTCAGGTGCCCATCCATAAAAGAATGGCTAAGACACTCAGGGACAAGATGGCGGGTAGGAGACAGGACTAAGGTGCAGCTCCCACTTGGAAGCACAGAACAGAATGTGGAAACTCATGCCACAATCTTTTGCTGCTATAACCATCACAGGAACATACCAGGAAAACAGAAAATTGAAAGATCCATTGAAAGAAGCACAACACCACTGCAAATTCTGGAAAACTGTGAGTTCCCAAAGTTTCAGGGGGAAAAAATCTGCCTCTGAACACACATTCCTACAGGGGAGTCTGAAAATCCAGTTTATAGGAGAAGGATTTAATCTTACCTAGAGTTGAAATGGATTTAGGGAGTCATATGAAATATAAAAGTAGAAGTAGAAGCGGGAAGTGCCTAGGAGGCACTCACAGTCTCCAGCTCAAGTCCAGGGAGGCCATCCCTGACTATATCTCACAGGGTCCCTTGGGGAAGGCAGCTAGCAGAATTCAGGAAGGGTCATGGGGTGAATAAAGCTTCCAATTAAAATTGGTAGTGGTTTTAACTAGGCATAAATTTCCTTGAGTGGATTCTGGGAGATGAGTGGAGCTGATGCAGATATGAGTGCAGGAGCACAGGAGTCTCTGCCAACAGAGTGGGAAGATGAGGAGGGGCTAGGTCCAGGCTGGCTTTCCCAGCAGGGAAGCTTATAGCCTGGGGCAAAGTCTAAGCAGGGCACTGAGGGAGTGAGACCAGTCTCACCAACTGCATGGGAGGTGGGTAAGACCCCTTCCTACTGTCTGTTTCCTACTTCCCTGGCAAACTATATGACACAGAGGCCAAGATCTCCTCTGGAACATAACCCCATTGGGCCTGAGAACCACCTCCCATATCCTCCACAGTGGCCATGGCAAGCCCTGCCCAAGGAGAATCTGAGCCCAAACCCACCTAACCTGCCCCCACCTGATGGTATTTCTCTGCCCACCCTGATAGCCAAACACAAAGGATAGAAACTCTGGTGCTCTCTTGAAAGCACCACTACCTGGATGGAGGCCAACCAACTCAGGTCATTACAGCAACTCATGATAGGATAACCTTGATCCTAGGAAATATAAAATAATACCTAATTCTACTACCTGCAGCATCCTGGCTAACCAGAGGTCCTGGGTGTGTCCAGAGGACAACTTCACTGCTGGCATAACCAGCATTTGAAATAGTCAGCAGACTAACACATCTACAACCAAGGACTCTTACAGGGTCTAACTTCACTTCTCTGTCAGCTCTACCAAAGCAGGTGCTGATATCCACAGCTGAGAGACTTGAAGATGGATCACATCACAGGACTCTTTACAGATATTCCCCAGCACCAGCCTGGGGCCAGGAAGCCCCACTGGGTGGCTAGATCCAGAAGAGCAATAATGTTCACTGTAGTCTGGTTCTCAGAAAGGATCATCTCTAGGGGAAGGGAGAGAGCACCACATTATGGGATAACCTGATAGGACAGGAGGATCTGTGTAAATGACCTTGAGTTTCAGACCTCTCCGCTGAAATAGTCTACCCAAATGAGAAGATACCAGAAAAGTAATTCTGGTAATATGACAAAACAGAGTTCTATAACACTCCCAAAAAATCACACCAGCTCCCCAGCAATGGATCCAAACCAAAAATAAATCTCTGAATTGCCAGATAAAGAATTCAGAAGGTTGATTATTAAACTACTCAAGATGATACCACAGAAAAGTGAAAATAAAGTTAAAGAAATTTAAAAAACAGGATATGGATAAAAAAAAATTCCAGATAAACAGATATCATAAAGAAAAAAAACTCAGAGCTTCTGGAAATGAAAGACATACATAAATAAATACAAAATGCAGTGCAAGTTTCAACAATAGACTAGAAGAAAGACCCTCAGAGCTCAAAGACAAGGCTTTTGAATTAACCCAAACAGACAAAGAAAATTAAAAAGTGAACGAAGTGTCCAAGAAATTTGAGATTGTGTAAAATGGCCAAATCTAACAATAACTGATGTTCCTGAAGAAGAAGAGAAATCTAAAAGCTGTGAAAACTTATTTGCAGGAATAATTGAGGAAAATTTCCTTGGCCTTGCTAGAGACCTAGACATCAAAAACAAGAAATGGAAATAACTCCTGGGAAATTCATTTCAAAAAGATCATCACCTAGGCACATAGTTGTCAGATTATCTAAAGTCAAGACAAAGGTAAGACTCTTAAGAGCTGTGAGACAAAAGCATCAAATAACCTATGAAGCAAAACCTATTGGTTTAACAGCAGATTTCTCAGCAGAAACCTTATAAGCCAGAAGAGATTGGGGTCAAACTTTTAGCGTCCTGAAACAAAATAATTGCCAGTCAGTAATTTTGTATCCAGCCAAGCTAAGCTTCATACAAGGAGACAAAGTCTTTTTCAGACCAAGAAATGCTGAGTCATCGTTACTAAGCCAGTACTACAAGAAATGCTAAAAAAAAATCCTAAATGTTTAAACAAAAGCTTGATATACACCAAAATAGAACCTCCTTAAAGCACAAATCTCACAGGGCCTACAAAGCAATATCAGAATGCAAAATAAACCAAAGTATTAAGGTAACATCTAGCATGATGAATAGAACAGGCCCTCATATCTCTATACTTACGTAGAATGTAAATGGCTAATTGTTCCACTTAAAAGATACAGAATGGCAGAATGGATAAAAATCCACCAACCAAGTATCTGCTGTCTTCAAGAGACTCATGTAAATCATAAGGACTCATAAACTTAAGCTAAAGTTGTAGAAAAAGATATTCTATGCAAATGGAAACCAAAAATGAGTAAGAGTAGCTATTCATATATCAGACAAAAGACTTTGAAGTGACAACAGAAAAAAAAGGACAAACAATGACAATAAATAATGATAAAAGGATTAGTTCAACAGGAAAATATCACAATCTTAATTTTATATTCACTGAACATTGGAGCTCCCAAGTTTATAAAATAATTCCTGTTAGACGTAAGAAATGAGATACATGGCAACAAAATAATAGCAGGGACTTCAGTACTCCACTGACAGCACTAAACAGGTTATGAAGACAAAAAATGAAAAAACAAAACAACAACAAAAGAAACAAAACAAAAAACAAAAAAAGAAACAATGAACTTAAGCTATACCTTAGAACAAATCGACTTAGCAGATATTTACAGAACATTTTATCCAGCAACTAAAGAATATACATGATTTTCTTCAGCACATGGAAGACTCTCTAAGATAGACCATATAATGGGTCACAAGACAAGGCTCAATAAATTTTTTAAAATTATATAAGTATCAAGTATCCTCTTGGATTACAGTGGAATAAAACTGAAAATTAACTACAAAAGGAACCCCCAAAACTATACACTTACATGGAAATTAAATAATCTGCTCTTGAATGAGCTTTGAGTCAACAATGAAATCAAGATGGAAATTTAAAAATTATTTGAGCTGAATGATAACATTGACATAATCTATCAAAACCTCTGGGATTCAGCAAAAGGGATGCTAAGAGGGAAGTTCATAGCATTAAATGCCTACATAGAAAAATTTGGAGGAGTACAAATGGACAACCCAATGTCACACCTCAAGGAACTAGAAAAACAAGAACAAACCAAACCCAATCCCAGGAGAGGAAAACAAATAACAAAGATCAGAGCAGATTCAATGAAATTGAAAGAAATAATCAAAAAATACAAAAGATAAATGAAACAGAAAGCTTTTTTTTAAAGACAAACAAACTTGATAGGCTATCTATGAGATTAACCAAGAAAAGAGAAGATCCAAGTAAGCTCAATTAGAAATGAAATGGAAGACATTACAACCAATACCACAGAAATATGAAAATATCATTAAAGGCTACTATGAACACCTTTACACACACAAACCAGAAAATCTAGAGGGAATGGACACATTTCTGGAAACATACAACTCTCCTAGATTAAATAGAAAAAAAAAATAGAAACTCTAAACAGACCAATAACAAATAGCCAGATTAAAACAGTAGTTAAAATAATTGCTAACAACAAAAAAAGTCCAGGATGTTTTTGGGGTATACTTTCAATATTCCAAAAGATAAAGGAAGAAGAAATTCTCTGAAAATTGTTCTATGAAGCCAGTATCACCCTAATATCAAAACTGGGAAAGAGTTACACCAAAAAAGAAAACTACACAGCAATATCCCTGTTGAACATAGATTTTAAAATTCTCAACAAATTACCAGGTAACAGAATTCAACAATATATCAAAAAGATAATACACCACAATCAAGTGGGTTTTATCCCAGTGATGCAGTGATGGTCTAACATATGCAAGTCAATAAATGTGATACATCACATAAACAGAATTATAGACAAAAATTATATGATCATCTCAATTGATGCAGACAAAGTCCATCTGACAAAATCCAGCACCCCTTTATGATGAAAACTCTCAGCAATATTGGCATAGAAATGACATACCTCAAGGTAATAAAAGCCATCGATGACAAACTCACAGCCAACATTATACTCAATGGGGAAAACTTGAAATCATTCCCTCTGAGAACTGGAACCAGACAAGAATGCCCACTTTCATGACTTCTGTTAACATAGTACTCCAGTCAACATTCAAGAGCCAGTTGTTCAGTTTCCAAGAAGCTGTGCAGTTCTGAGTTAGTTTCTTAATTCTGAATTCTAACTTGATTGCACTGTGGTCTGAGAGACTGTTATGATTTCCGTTCTTTTGCATTTGCTGAGGAGTGATTTACTTCCAATGATGTGGTCAATTTTAGAGTAGGTGTGATGTGATGCTGAGAAGAATGTATATTCTGTGGATTTGGGGTGGGGAGTTCTGTAAATGTCTATTAGGTTTGCTTGGTCAAGGTCTGAATTCAAGTTCTGAATATCCTTGTTAATTTTCTGTCTTGTTGATCTGTCTAATATTGACAATGGGGTGTTAAAGTATCCCACTGTTATTGTGTGGGAGTCTAAGTCTCTTTCTAAGTAATTAAGAACTTGCTTTATGTATCTGGGTGCTCCTGTAATGGGTGCGTATATATTTAGGATCGTTAGCTCTTCTTGTTGCATTGATCCTTTCACCACCATGTAATGTCCCTCTTTGTTTCTTGTGTTCTTTGTTGTTTTAAAGTCTGTTTTATCAGAGACGAAAATCACAGCTTCTGGTAAGGCTAACTGGCTGTTTTGCCCATTAGTTGATGTA
>PVKP010040364.1:0-19654 GCA_004027715.1 Plecturocebus donacophilus
TGTGGATGCTCCCTCTGTGGATGCTCCCTCTGTGGACATCCCTCTGTGGACACTCCCTCAGTGGACATCCCTCTGTGGACATCCTTCTGTGGGTGCTCCCTCTGTGGATGCTCCCTCTGTGGACAGCCCTCTGTGTCCGTGTGCTTGCCCCTTCTCATTAAGGACAGTCAGATTGGACCAGGGCCCACCCTCATGACCTCATTTAGCAGACTGTGAGAGAATGTTCCCTGCATTCTCACCAGACAGGTGTACGGTTCTTTTTCTTTTCTCATCTCTAAGGAAAATCTCAAACATATGCGAAAGTCCAGAGAACATAACAATGAACCGTACCCATCACCCGGCTGCAACCACCATCAGTTTTTTGTATTGCATCTGTTTTCCTGGGCATTTCTGGGCATATATTTACAAGGAATCCCCGGCAAACATTATGGCATTTTACCAGTAGACAGCCATATGCATTTCTAATGCACCAAGACTTTTTAGCACCTTGGGTACTATCCCGTTAGTTCCTCAATTCAGCAAATACCACGTGGCTTCTGCTAGTGGGTGTCAGGCTGTAGTACACTGCCCAGCGCCTCAATTCCATCTGCCTCATCACTAGTGTGGCGCGGTCACCTTCACACCTCTGCTTTTGAGGTAGGTGGTGAGGACTTGAGTCCAGAGGCTCTTGGACACTGGACCAAACTGAGGACTAGCTGAAACAGGCTGAGGCCGAACACCGTGTGCCAGGTCAGCTCACCGTCGCCATGGCAGTGCCCAGAATACCAGCCCTTTCTATGGCAATCACCCGACAACCTGGAATTACCACCCTATTCCTAAAATTTTAATTTGCATGCAATTAAAAGTAGGTTAAGTCTGACTGCGACCTGCCCCTGAGCTGCTACGCCAGGCACACTGCCTATGGGGGAGTCCTGTCCTACCGAGAGCCGCCCCTCCGTCGCCCTGCTGTGCATGGCCGCTTCCACACAAGCCGCTGCCTGCCACCCCGGCCCGCCTTGGAGTTCGTCCTTCCTGGGAGTTCTTCCCTCCCAGGCAAGCCCCGATTTCGGTGCTTGTCTGCCCTGCGTCGCTTTCATCCAGATTTCCTCCCGTGGGAAATTACCTGTGCAGAGTCTTCCCTTGTTTTCTTCTACTTAATCGCTTTCCTCTTATCGATACGGACGTTCTCTTTCTCATCCTATGAAGGATGATTACAATAGTGATATGCCGACTCAGGAGAGGAGGCTTCGGGCAAGTTTCTTCTCCGGCCCCTGCTCCCATCTCTCTCCGCCCTGCTTGGAGGCATCCAGCCTTCTTCACCACAGAGAACGTGACGCTCAAAAGACAGCACACACCTCCTTAACGCGGCTGGTAGCTGCCCCAGCGGCAGAAGGACATTCTTCATTACCTAATCTTGCCTGGCCAATTAGAGGGCTGTGTTCCTCAGATCAGGAAGCCCTAGGCCAGGTGGAGGGAAGACATGGCACAGCCACCTGCTCCTCCCGGCTCTGGGAGACAGCGCCCAGCCGAGCCCGCCGCGCCCTGCCCGTGCGTGGGATGTCCGGCTGCTCTCACTGCCCCTCTCTCTCCCCTTCGCCCCAGGCCCAGCCCTTCTGGGCTCACTGCTTGCCACTTTTCTGCTTAGGAATTGGTCCCTGGGTGTAGCCCAGGCTCGTAGGGCCCCGTCGTCCCCAGCCCTGCTCCCCGCTGTCCAGGGGCAGCGCCCCACTCCTCCCGCCTGCTCAGGCTCTTTGCCGCACCCTCCCTGGCCCGGCCTTGGCGTTGGCCCTTATAGTTCTCCCTCTCTTTGAAGCTGAGACGGAGTTTTGTTCCCTGCTTGCTTGCAGATGCTGGATGGAGTCGGGAGTGCAGGAAGCTGACCAGGGACCACACCTGGGAAAAGGGCAGAGAGAAGCCCAGCGCGGCATAGCCTGGCCCAGCCTTGCCACCCCCAGGGAGCCCTGGGCTGAGGGCCCCATCAGAGCTGCCGCATGGTGAGCAGGAGGGGCTGGGCATTCACACCCTCCACAGCTGGTCCCGGGGGAGGCCACTTTGAGTAAGCCGAGGCAGCTTGAAGGAGGGATGGCCGGAGGTGTCTGAGGTTGCTCTCCCAACGCTGGATGGCAGGCCTTCCCTGGAGGGGTCTGAAGGGGCATTTTCGTGTCCAGCCCATACCGGAAGCTTATTGGAGCCTTGCGTCTTGGAAGCCCTGTGGATCGGTACACGTGCAGCTGTGCCTGGCTCTGCTTTCCCTCCCTGCTGTGACCAGCACATTTTGGTGTATTCTGTGCGTTCAGTTCTTTCCTCCTCTATTCGATGCCGTTTCCAGGCAGCAGGTCTGGGGGTGAAGTCCCCCTGACCTTTGGGCCCACACAGGCACCTGGAGCCCCTGGGCTCTTCCCCTGCGGGGAGCTGTTACCACCCTGCACTTTGCCCTCCTCCCAACCTGCCCACGGGAGATGCAGAGTGAACTCCTAGCCCTCAAAAAGCCTTAAAAATTGCTCTACATTTTATGTTTAACATGTGGTTTTGTTAAAAATTTCCTAACTAATGACTTGAGGCTTTGTTCTTCTCCAAACTCCACCAGCGAGTCCCTGTGGAGCCGGGCACGTCTCTTCATTTATCTTGGTTCCTGTCTCCTCCTCTGTGGACTGAGAGGCCCTAAGGAGTCATGTATGGTAGAGGAGGGAGTGCTTCCCTTCCAACGCAGGGAGTCACCCACGGGACAGTCTCGGGTCTGCGCGCCTGGCTGCTGTGCGCGTCTTCTCCAAGGCCCCGGCACCCACGGGACAGTCTCTGGTCTGCGCGCCTGGCTGCTGTGCGCGTCTTCTCCCAGGCCCCGGCACCCACGGGACAGTCTCTGGTCTGCGCGCCTGGCTGCTGTGCGCGTCTTCTCCAAGGCCCCGGCACCCACGGGACAGTCTCGGGTCTGCGCGCCTGGTTGCTGTGCGCGTCTTCTCCCAGGCCCCGGAACCACGTGACAGACAGGGCTTCCTCCAGCAGCATCCAAGCCCTGCTCTGCGGTGCGGCAGGCGGAACCCAGCCTGAGGCAGGGGTCCCAGTCGCTGGCTGTGAAATCTGTCCTAAAACACTGCCAACTGGCTCATCCCCATGTCGGGGGAAGGCTGGGCCACAGCTCTGCGTGCAGGGAGAGTGGGGGCGGGCGGGCAGCTACTCCCATATGGACCCATGGAGCAGGGCCTTCTGATCCCATTATCCCTGATCAGATCTGCACGAGAGGATCTCCCTCTGCCTGGAGAGAAAAACATAGGAGGGCAGCCATGTTCCCATTCCACATGGATGCATGGCCAAAATACATGCACGCATGCACACACGCATGCACACATATGCATTTGTGTTTACATGTGCACCATGCTCACACACCAACAGTCCTGCACACACATTTGCAGTGCACACACACACATACGTGAACCCATGTGTAATACACAATGCAACCATACACACATGTGCACAATGCTCATACATCCATAGACATGCATTTACACATAAACGCACACACACGTGCACGTGCGTGCAAAAGCTCCAAGCTCCAAGTAAGCAAAGCCCTGAAAGCATGGGGCACATTGCAGAGAGCCCGGAGTCCTCCTCGGTTAAGTCTCCGGAGCCACCAGGGAGGCAGTGAGCCAGGGAAAGGACTTACTGCCTCTGGTGCCTTAGCCAGCCTCTAAGAACTCAGCTAACCGGGACAGGGGATATTTTTAAAGGAATTTTATGATGTTTTTAAAGATACCTTTTTCCTGTAAGGCTTGTAGTTTAATAAATACCTAGGATTTACCCTTAAACTCCCCAAGGCTCAGTGCTAAGGACTTCATGACAGGTTTAACCCTCATCTGCAAAGTGGCCTGAATCCCAGCCGTGAGAGCTGATATCAAAGCTCACTCGTCGGCTCCCAAGCCAGAGAGGAGCACGGAGAAGCTGGCAGGAGAGATGAGCAGGGTTTGGGAGAATTAGCTGAGAGATGGCAGCGACACAGCAGGAAAACGGGCCAGGGGAAGGGCTTCAAACACAAACCTTTGAGGATGGAAATTCCCTATACTTACAAAGCAAAGATGTGCAAAGCTTGGTTCTCTGTTTTCACCGAAGCAGCCTCTCAGGCCCCAGCACAACTGAGCCGGCTCAGGCATGGTCAGCTCCAGGATGAGTAGCTACGTGCACAGGCTTAGACCAGGTGGCCATTGCAAAGTCTCCTGGCAAGGCTGCCTCCCCTGCCCGCAGTGCAGATTTCCAAGCAAATTGCTGAGAGCCCTTGCCCTGATTTCATGATCAGACTCCTTGCAGGCAGAGGGCTGCCCTCCCCTGGACTTCTGCATGCTCCTGGGGCATGTGGGAGTCCCTGGCCCTCCCTCTCTCCCCAGTGGCCCTTCTGGATCTCTTGCCAACAAAAGTGACGTCTCATGATTTACACAGCTTTCCCATGGGTCTCATGATGGGTAATTTTATGTGTCAACTTGACTGGGCCATAGGGTGCCCAGGTATTTGGCTAAACATGGTTCTGGGTGTTTCTATGAGGGTGTTTCAGATGAGATAATCAATGGATTGAGAAAAACAGATGGCCTTCTCAGTGTGGGTGGGTCTTGTCCAGTCCATTCGGGCCTGAACAGAGCAAAAGACTGAGCAACAGAGAACTCACTCTGCCTGACTGCTTGAGCTGGGACATCTCCTGCCTTCGGGGGGGATGTATGCCATCAGCGCTCCTGGTTCTCTGCCTTCAGGCTTGGACTGAACCATACCGCCAGGCTTCCTGGGTCCCCGGCGTGCAGACAGCAGAATATGGACCTTCTTGGCCCCTGAAATATATGAACCAATTCCTTATAATAAACCACACACACACACACACACACACACACACACACACACTCACACACAATGGCTTCTGTGTCTCTGAAGAACCCTGGAAAATACAGGTATGTGTTACAGAACCACTCTCTGAGGGCGTCCATAGGCTCACCTGCGCCATTGCTGGCTGAGTCCGCAGCTCTGATGTGGGGTCCCACCCTCCTGAGTCCCCTGCTGCTCAGGGCATCGGCCACGCCTCTGCCTTCTGCCCATAATCTTCACTTTCCAGCCAGCTCCTTGTCACTTCTGCTAATGGCCCTGCTGTCCTCCTGGGTTGAAACCACGGAATTCTCGGAACCTCTAGAAGGATCCCATCCATTATGGCCGTCTGAGACTCTCAGCTGGACCTTCTCCAAAAAATGGCCAGGGAAACAGATCCTACCTGCCACGTCCAATGGAGTCACAGGTCACTGCTGGCAGCGCTGCCGGCTGGCATCAGACCTAGAAAGGGGAGGATGTGAACTAAGCCATTATACCTGTCCTTCTTGCCGTGCTCACGAGTAATCACCACAACACATGTGCAGCGAACAACTACTATGCGCGGGTCATACATTTGCTGACTCTCTGGCTAATATTTTTCTTTTGTACAGGGAATTTAGTTTTGGCTTCCAGCAGCTTCGTGGGACACAACCACAAGAATGTGAGATACGGGGCCATTAGGATTCTCACCTCTGGGACCAGAAGGACGTACACTCACTAGTTGCGTAAATGTAGTCAAGTAATTTAAACTCTTAGAAGTGCACATGTCGTTGTCTATAAATTGAGAATAACAGTAGACAAGTTGTGACGCTTAAATATTTCACGTAGAATGTGATCGCTGTTTGGCACATAGCAAATGCTCAATGCATGTCAACTATTATTACTATCACCCTCGCATCTACAAAGGACTTGAGCTACTAACAAAAATTCAATCAAGATTGTCCCATCATGAGTACTTGCCTCTACTATCAAACTCTACTTGAGTTCACCTGTTCATAAGTGAGTTTTGGGGGATGGGGTTCACCCGCATACTGTGGGCAGAGCTGCGAGTGCATTCATAGATTTGTAGTGTAGCTTTCTAAAGTGTAAGGGCTAGAGGTAGCCTGAGCCATGATCATCTCCATGTAAAAGACAAGTGCTGAGGTCCGCAGACGGGACGGGGGAGAAGGAGCCACATTTCCTTCAGCCTTCATGGCTCAGTAAGGAGCCACGAGCAGTGCTGCCCAAGCTCTGTTCTGAGAAGCTGGGATCCGAGGCTGACACCCAATGCTGCCATGTGGGTTAGTGTGGGCTAGTGAGGGTCGGTGCTGGTTAGTGTGGGTTGGTGCAAGTTAGTGTGGGTTAGTGCGGGTTAGTGCTGGTTAGTGCGGGTTAGTGCTGGTTAGTGAGGGTTGGTGCGAGTTAGTGCTGGTTAGTGCTGGTTAGTGTGGGTTAGTGTGGGTTAGTGCTGGTTAGTATGGGTTAGTGCGGTTAGTGCTGATTAGGGCTGGTTAGTGTTGTTTACTGCGAGTTAGGGCAGGTTAGTGCTGGTCAGTGCAGGTTAGTGTGGGTTAGTTCTGGTTAGTGCTGGTTACTGCTGGTTAGTGTGGGTTAGTGTTGGTTAGTGTGGTTTAGTGCAGTTTAGTGCAGTTAGTAATGGTTAGTGCTGGTTAGTGCTGGCTAGTGCTGGGAACTACAGGTTAGTGTGGGTAAGTACTGGTTAGTGTGAGTTAGTGCTAGTTAATGCTGGTTACTGCAGGTTCGTCCTGGTTATTGTGGGTTAGTTAGTGCTGGTTAGTGCTGGTTACTGTGGGTTAGTGTGGGTTAGTTAGTTCTGGTTAGTGCTGGTTACTGCAGGTGTGTGGGTTGGTTAGTGCTGGTTAGTGCTGGTTAGTAGTACTAGTTAGTGTGGGTTAGTGCTGGTTGGTGCAGGTTGGTTAGTGCGGGTTAGAGCTGATTAGTGCAGGTTAGTGATGGTTAATGCTAGTTCTTGTTACTGTGGGTTACTGTGGGTTAGTGCTGGTTACTGTAGGTTAGTACTGGTTAGTGCAGGTTAGTTAGTGCTGGTTAATGCTGGTTATTGAGTTAGTGCTGGTTAGTGCTGGTTAGTGCAGGTTGGTTAGTGTGGGTTAGTGTGGGTTAGTGCTGGTTGGTTAATGCTGGTTAGTACTGGTTTGTGTGGGTTAATACTGGTTAGTGCTGGTTAGTCCTGGTTAGTGTGGGTTAATGCTGGTTAGTCCTGGTTAGTACTGGTTACTGTGGGTTAGTGTGGGTTAGTGCAGTTTAGTGCTGGTTAGTGTGGGTTGGTGCTGGTTAGTGCTGTTTAGTGCAGGTTAGTGCTGGTTAGTGCTCATTAGTGCTGGTTAGTACCAGTTAGTGCTGTTTAGTGTGTGTCAGTGCTGGTTAGGGCTGGTTAGTGCTGGTTACTGTGGGTTAGTGCTGGTTAGTGCTGTTTAATGCGGGTTAGTACTGGTTACTGTAGGTTAGTGCTGGTTAGTGCTGTTTAATACCGGTTAGTAATGATTAGTGCTGTTAGTGCTGGTTAGTGTGGGTTGGTTAGTGCTGGTTAGTGCTGGTTAGTGTGAGTTAGTGCTGGTTAATGTGGGTTGGTTAGTGCAGGTTAGTGGTGGTTAATGCTGGTTAGTCCTGGTTAGTACTGGTTACTGTGGGTTAGTGTGGGTTAGTGCAGGTTAGTGCAGGTTAGAGCTGGTTAGTACTGGTTAGTGTGGGTTGGTTAGTGCAGGTTAGTGCTGGTTAGTGTGGGTTAGTGCTGGTTAGTGCAGGTTAGTGCGGGTTAGTGCAGATTAGTGCGGGTTAGTGCAGATTAGTGCGGGTTAGCACTGTTGTCAAACTGCCACCAGCCTAGCCCCTGAGCATCCCCGTCCCCACTACTTAGTGGCTGTCCCACCCCCTCCACAGCCTAGCCCCTGAGCACCCCCTTCCCCACTACTTAGTGGCTGTCCCACCCCCCCACCCACATCCCAGCAGCTTTTGGGGTGCAGCCTTTCTGAGGCCAGAGTTCACTGGAGCAGCCTGTGCCACGCAAACCCTGAAGCACTTCGCATATCGCCCCTCTGTGAACCCTCAGAAAATGAGGAGATGATCTGAGGGAGCGCCGTGATGCCCTTGGAGCTCCACAACCATCCTCACCTGAACATGAAACTCTTATTTTGAGGGAACATGTAGTAACACTCCCAAAACAAGTGCGGGGAATGCTGTGTGAAATAAAACTCTGGGGCTCCTGTCGGGAGAAGGAAAATAGAAAAGAGATGAAGTGCACAGAAAGTGAGCAGGATGTGTGCAGAAATGCGTCGGAGGTGGCTCGGTTCCCAGGTGAGGTGAATGTGGCCCCCGAGGGGGCAGCAGCAGCCTGCAGGACTTCTCAGGGCCTTTTCTGCACAAGGATGCAGGAAAGACCAGCATAGGAACGTGTGCTAAAAATGAGCATGCTCTTCTGTGGGGCCTTTCAGGCTCATTCACTGCGTTGTCTCTGGATGTTGGCTGTATTTTGTGTACGTGCAGTTTGGTGGCCTATGATGTCCTGGGCAGACACTCAGTTTGGGCACTGTCCAGTGCCCCTTGGCAGAGAGCCCCCTGGCCTACACACCCTCAAACCTTGAAGCAGCCTTGGCATTTGGAAACAGATGTCACACTGGGTGCTCCTCCACACGGGCGACCATCCACAGCCCTGCCTGGTGCTAAAGGGTGGGCTTTGTCCCCGCTACCTGTAAGCCTGTGACAGCATTGGTCCAACCACCTGCCAGTGAGCCGTGCCCCCCCCAGAGCAGCCCCCAGGCATTCCAAACCATCACAGAACGCCTTCCAAACTGTCCCTGCACTGCGTACTCCTCCTCCCCACCCCGCCCTTCTGTGCCCCAACAGAGCTCTGTGGAACTGAATGGCTGGAGAACACACGGCTGTCAGACCTCGGAAAGTTGCTGAGACCCAGGTCCCCACTCCAGCTCTGGCAGGTGGAGGCGGGGGAGCAGGAGGACTCACACCCAGACTCAAGCTCATGTCCCAGCGTGGCTTTCCACAGCCAAGTGACCTTGCACTGCTGCCTTCATCGTTGTAAGCCTCAGTTTCCTCATCTGTAAAATGGAGCCATGGATTCTGAAGCCAGGAGTCGTGTGCAATGATATCTTCAGGGAGTGACCCCAGGAGACTGGTCAGAGTGTGGAAGAAGCAGAACAGAGGGCGCCGGGCAGGGGGCACTGCCGAGGGCACCTCCAGCCACGGGGAGTCCTGGGGAAAACTACCCAGAGTCACCCTCGGCAGGAGCAAAGGTGACGGGTAGCCACCGCTGGCACTGGCCATGCAGGGCCCCGTGGGTGGAGGCAGAAAGTGGCTGGTCAGGCCGGCCTAGCTCCCTGTGTCCGATGGTGCCTGGCTCCGGCAGCCTGCGAGGAGGTCTCTGGGGAGCTGCCCACGTGCTGGGCTTGAGAAGGGGACGTTCACGGAAGGGTAGGGCCCAGCAGGAAGGCAAGGGGTCAATCTGCGGAAGCACGGCCGTCCCCCACCCCTGGGACCAGCCTACTTATTGCCAGGGTCGTGATAGGGCCCAGGAAATGCCCACTTCTGGCTGAGGGCCAGCACACAGGATGCCCCTGCCCTGGGAACTCCGTTCCCCTCCAGGACACCCTCATTCATCGCAGCGTGGCTTCGCCTACATTAGCAGGGTCGGGCATGAAGTGGGCCTGGGCTTAACAACTCGAGAAAACGATTTTAATTCTGCCAGTTGTCTGGCCTGCTCCCTTGTTTGCCCACCTGTCCATTACACGAGCCAATGAAGATGAGACTTAAGCTGACCAGCCTCAAACGGGACCTCCAGCCAAGGTTTGGTCTTCCTGGGTAGGAGGCCTGAGGCCTGGACCTGTCCCTTGGGGACCGCAGCTGCCAATTCACCGTGTGCTCCTCCAGTGCAAACACAGTCCTGGCTCCGTCTGTCCTGAGCCCCACTCAGGGGAAACCCGAAGATCACCTCTCACCCTCAGCTTGGCTGTGGTGCGGCGCGAGGACAAGCCGGTCACCATGCCCGCTCTAGGGAGGTTCAGGGCAGGCGCCGTGACATGGGCTGTCTGAGGCTGCCCACCTCAACTGCCACGCCCGGTCTGCAGGTGGACGTGTATGTGGAGACGGCCTCTGGAGTCAGGGCCGGGTGTCACCGGTCAATGGTTCTGGCTGGGTCTGTCTACTTCAGCTGTCTTTGGGGTCCATTCCAACCCCTGTCTGGGATGGTGAGATCCCACCAATTATGTGAAATTGACCAAAAACACAATGCCATGAGATTGCTGACTGGGCAGCCTACTATTAGCAGACCTTGACGATGTCCTTACCCAACTGAGGCTGCGGACGAGAGACCACAGGCACAGGAGGGAAGAGGTGCCAGAGGGTCCCCACCGCACTCCTCAGCGGAAGAAGGGGGTCACATGTGGAAGTGCACAGACAGCTGATGCATCAGAGCAAATGAATCTCTTCTTCAGCTCTGCTCCTTCAGAACCACTCCCGCCTCCACACAGAGTCTATCCACCCAGCACACACTCATGGGCCCCCTCTGGCCTGTCCCACACAGCTGCAGCATGGCAGGTGCAGCCCTGTTGCAGGTGGGTCAGCCTAGTGGCCCCAGACCTGCAGCCTGCGTCCCCCCTTCTGCTGCAGGACCTCACCCTAACAAATTCCATCTGCACCAGCCCTACTTCCCAGTAAATTTCTGTTGTCTGAAGCTACCAAGCTGCAAACCTGGGAAACGAGTGGGGCTTGGATGAGAATCTCCTGGGCAGTCACTGTAAACTACAGTCCCGAGGCCCCGCCAGAAGCCGTGATTCAGTAGCCACAGGCTGTGGGTGATCTTGATGAGCGCCTGCTCTGTGCAATGAGGCGTTCTGGCACCAACCTGGGCAAAGATCATCCTATTTGTCTGTGGGCTTGAGACCCTTATCCCTATCTGTCAGCCTACACTTCTCTCTGATTCTGACCACTGGTCACCTCTGGTTACAACCCAAGCACCCCACCGCAGCCCAGAGCCACAAACGCCCCGGACTCCTCTGAGATGGTCCTGAACATCCGTGCATCCCTGCTTCTCCATCTGTGTATTTACGATGCCTGCTTGTGCCATATCACACCTAACCAGTAGGTGCCTCTGTGCCCAAAATGAAAAATTAATTAAGTTTAAGGCTTCGGGTTATGTAAAACAAATTAGGTCTCTGCTTCATCAATTTAAGTCCCCAAACCTTGCCACTAAGTTTACTTAGGCTATGATATCGTTGAGTCAAATAATACAAACCTTAAAAAGCAGAAACCATGTGTATAGAGCGACGATACGAACTCATCAACTTTAGGAACTAGGTCAAAAATAAGGTTTCCACCCCGCGTGTGGGAGAACTCTGGCCCTTGAATTATTCATGCCAGTGTGCGCTCCGCGGCTTTAAACCAGACAATTGAGCGTTGGCTTGGAAGGTCATTAACACCCAGGAAAAATGCAAATGGTTTTTTCTCCTTGATAATTGTCATAGCCTGAGAATCACCCCACATGAAAATGAAATGAAAGCAGGTTCCATCCCAGGTGGGGAGACAGGGGCTCCCGCTACCGACAGGCTCTTCTTGGATGTCGACCGGAGAATGTCCCCGTGGGCAGCTGCTTCTCCATGGAGACCCCGGCTTGCTGGGTGAGGAAGCAAATTGAGGTGCTATTTAAAGCAACGTCTAATAAGTGACTGATGGGGTGTCTCTTTCTTGGAGAGGGTAGAATTGGGGTCAAAGCTCAATTAGCCTAGAAATCATCCCCCCTCCTGACCACTGGTGAGAGCGATCCTGGGCAGAATCCACATCAGAGAGGATTCGTTCAAGCCCTGCATTTTGGAAGCCCATGAAGGTAGTGGGATTTGCCCAAAGCTGCTCAAACACTTAATGACAGAGCTGAAACCAGAATCCCTTCTTATCCCCAGCCCAGGGCACCTCTCTCCGCACCTCCCGTCCCAGGGGAAGCGCAGATTTGAAGGTTCATGCAAAGCCACGCTCCCTACCAGTAAGCGCAGCCGGAGGAGAGCAGGCTTCCACCCTGCGTTCCAATCCGGAGAAGGCTCCAAAGAGAAACCACAGTGTCGTTCTCCGAGTCCCTTCGGGGAGGGATGGAGGGGTCGTGGGTGCTCTGGGCCGGCCAAGCAGCTTGGAGTGGTGCTGGTCTCCAGCTGAGAGCCCCCCATTTCCATCCCAGCTGCGGCCTCCGGCACACCAGGAGATCAAAGTGTTCCTCACCAGCGGGCCCGCAGCCAGGGGCATCGTCAGGAAGGCCCTTCCTCTCCTGTGTCCTGCGGTCCCAAAAGACACAGGTAGTGGGTCAGGAAAATAGGGCCGTGCCCACTGATGTGGGGTGGGGAGTGAGCAAAGGCCTCAAATGGCTGGTTCCAGTTTTGCTAATCAACTCATTCTGTCTGGAATAGAGATAGTCAAATCTTAGCGTCTGTAAAAATTACCCAAGAGGCTTGTTAAAAACGCAGACTCCTGAGTCACAGCCTGGACTCTGACGTGGAGCTTTGCCTTCAGTAAGCTCTCGGTGAGACTCGGATTCTGCTTTTAAACAGCTCCCTGGGTGACTCTGGCCGTGTGGGAAGCTACTGTCTAGTGAGAGTTCAGCTGATGTTGAGCGATGCCAAGGCAGGTGTCGGCCTCCAGCCACAAACCCGCTGCAGTACTGGCTGGGGCATGCCCAGAACCTTCCTTCAGGGTCCCCACAGGCCCGCTGTGCCAGCTGGAATAATGGCTCCCAAGGATGTCTTCTTCTCCCTCCCCCGCCCCTGTGAATATGTCACCTCACATGGCAAAAGGGACTTTGCAGACGTCACCCAGTTGGGAAGGTTACCCTGGGTTATCCAGATGGACCACCATGATCACCAGGGCCTCTGTCGGAGGAAAGCAGGGGGTCGAGGTCAGAGAAGGAGGTTCGACACCTGAGCAGAGGCCAGGGCGCCAGCTCTGAACACTGGGAGGGGCCACAAACAGGGACACAGGTGGCCTCTGATGCTGGAAGGGGCAGGAACTGGAGGCTCCCCTGGAGTCCCCAGAAGAAACTCAGCCCTGCTGACGCCTTGATTTTGGCCAGTGAGACCTATGCGGGGCTTCTGACCTATGGAACCTGGAAGGGGGATGTGTGCAGTTTCAAGTCCTCGCTTTTTGTGGTGATTTTTTTTCACAGCAGTTTTTTCCAGCAGCCACAGGAATCTCGAACACTTCCCAGTGAGCACATTAAGAGCGGCCCCTTCCTCCCGCTGCTGACCGGGCCTCACTGGGCTTCACACTGCCTCCGAGGAGCTTCCCGGCTTCACTCCACTTCGCCAATAACCAAGAGAAAGCTCGCGTGTCAGCGCACGCTGCGGGGCCCGGGGTGTGGCCGCTGCTGCCAGTGGCCTTCCAGCAAGTCCTGCTGCCCTGAGGGACGAAAGCCTCAGGGACGTGGACTCCTCGGTCCACTCAGAGCTCCGCCCAGCACGCGATGGGGACCAGCCTGGAGGTCAGGCTGTCTGCCTTGTCTTAATGAATTCGTCCCCAGGAAAAATCAAAGTTCTTCTTGGACAGGAAGTTAAAACCCGTAAGACAGACGTCCCCCGGCAGCTCCCCGGCCATCCTTCCAAGTCCACATCTGTGTGGCTGCTGTTCCAGCGTGGGACCCAGGGCTCCGGCATGGGGTGGGGACACTGGGCTCTCTCCAAGGCGACATCAGGCCTGCTGAGCTGCAGCCCAAGTTACAGCAGCATACCAGGGCTGAGCATCTGTCCCAGCCAGCCACAGTCCCCACAGCCTAATCCCACACAACCAGCCAGGTTTTTAGGTAAGGTCAGAGCCAACCTTGCTCCGCCAGCCACACTCCCCATGGCCTAATCCCGCATGGGAGGCCAGGTTCTTAGGTAAAGTCAGGGCCACCCTTGACCCCAAATCCTGCCTTGCGGGTCACGTATCCCCACACCTGTCACAGGACCGTGCGCCCACAGGGTGAAGATATTTATGGAATGAGCTGTGTGTGAGGGGCTCGCTGACTCCCCCCACTCTCTGGGGACTGCACGTGGCTCCTCCATCGTCTGTTCCTTCACATCCCCATGCACTGAGGGACTCTGCCACGGCACGGCTCCCCAGAGCTGAGGTGTTTCCTGCACTTGAGGGGGGCCCAGTCACCCTGGCTGGCCCTAGTAGACACGGGAGGAGAGAAGAGCTGGTGGTTGAGAAGACGACATCCTGAACCCCAGTGGCTGCAGGGAATTCCGCACTCCCCAGCAGGCACCTTCCTCCATGGGAGCGGGAGCCAGTGTGACACCAGAAGGAGACCTGGCCCTTGTTTGTAGGATAAAGCACTGAGGCCCAGGGTGGAGAGGCGGCTCGCACATAGCCCCATGCCTTTTCTCATCTGGCCTCCCCGGTCATCCTCCCTCCTGCTGCAGCCTGTGGGGTCTGGGAGCTGAGGTGCCGGGCCAGGCTACAGACTCTCGGCTTGGTCCTGCTTTGAGAAGCACACAGGAAATGCCTGCCTGGAGCCACTGTGAATAAGACAAGGCCCTTTCCTGGGAGGACTCACAGACCAGGGCAACCAGAGGAGGAAACAGAAGAGGGACGGTGCAGGGGCCCGGGCTGCTTGGATTAGTAGAGACTGCTCACAAGGGCTTTGTGGAGAGGGAGGCATTGCACCAAGTCTTGTTCTGAGCACTCAGGGATCTCCTTGGAGGGACAGAAGGCACAGGATTGTGTTCCCGGCCAGCCCCAGCACCTGCGGGCACTCCATGTGGGTCCGTGCACCATCCTTGGAGATTCATTTTGGGAGAAGCTTGTGGAAGCTGGATCACCTGGAAATGCAACAGGGCCTCCAAGATTAAGCACTGGGAATAGCTGGCAAGAAATGGGGTGAGGTGGGATAAGCCGCCTCGTATGAGTGACATCAGTGCCAGGGTAAAGCCCTCAAGCCAAAGGAACCTGGAACAGTGTCCCCAGTGTTCTCAGAGTTGGGTAGAGGTGGAGGGATCCAGAGAGGAGGAAGATGGGAAAGGGGATCTTCTAAATCTGTGCATGAACCCAGATGAAGCCATGCACCTCCAAGCTGCACAGGTATAGCAACAGAGCAAGGGTTTGAGAATGGGGGGAAGATTGAAATGCCCGCTCAAGTGTCTGATCAACCCCAGAGCAACAGGTGTGAGACACACTCAATGCAGCATAACAAATGCTTTGAGAACTGAGCTAAGATCCTAACCCACTGCATACAGCTCAGATTGGCGCCTCAGTGGGCAGGCATGGCTGAGACAAAGTGGCAGAGCGATGGCTTTGAAAAATGAACACGGAGGCAAGATGGAACTTACAGCCTCAACTGTGTGCATTGATTGATTGCCAGACAAGGGAAAGAAATCTACATTCTCCGGAGGTTTATCATAGGATCCAGAGTTCATACGGCATGACATTCACAATGTCTACAATACAATTCAAAATCACTAGACTTCCAAAGAACCAAAAACATATAGCCAATTTCCAAAGGGAGCTGGCAAGGGCACCCTAGAACAAGTACCAGTGATGGGAATGTGGAACCCACAGGCACAGGAGTCCAGGCCCAGGGGCCTCTGCAGAGCAGCCTCCAACCTTCGGACCTTTAGGAGAATTCTAAAGAAGAGCCATCTTGAAGAGAATATTTTTACATGGATGTATCAGTGCACAACATGAACTTCCTGCTCCTGAGGGGCTTTGCAGAACCCCATGGGCAGCAAGCATTCTTGGTTTCTGCCCAGATACCCTGACTCTTGCCTACCCACCAATCCCAACCTCCAGGCACGTACAGTGTCAGCAGGTTAGATGAGGGTCAGGTCAGAGTGTGAGATGGAGCCCCTGGGAACACCAGTCAGTGAAGACAAGCGTCTTTTGAGAAATCCCAGAGGCCAGGGGAGTGGAGGCGTCCATGTATGTGTATGGGCTCCGCCATGTGTGCTTGTGTGAGTTTGTGCAGGATGCAGATTTCCTCTGCATACATTTCTAATTTAAAATATCTTGGTATTTTTGTAAGGAGCTTAATTTAGGGAAAGTCTACATTAAACATGATCTCGTCCTATATGAGAAGTAGGTTTATCTTCGCACTGATCGAACCATTCTCATCTACCACCCATCCAGATGTAAATAATAGTGACTGTAGCTGTGGCACATGCCCGTAGTCCCATGCCCGTAGTCCCAGCTAGTCAGGAGGCTGAGGCAGGAGGATAGCTTGAGCCCAGGAGGTGGAGGCTACAGTGAGCTAAGACTGCACCACTGCACTCCAGCCTGGGCAACAGAGCAAGACTCTAAAATGAGACTCTAAAATGCTACTATTACTGATGGTGATGATGATGTTGAACTGTAACACAGGTTCTCCCATGTTCAAGGGCAGCATAGATTCTATAAATTCAGAGATTCTGCCCCTCTGTCTCTCTCACCAGCCTCCCCAAACCCCATCCTGGCTCTCAGAAAATCAGTATTGACTTAGAGAGCTATATTTTCTCCAAAGTCTTGGAGGGGCTGTTGGGAGGCAGGAATCAAGGACCCCAAGCAACCAAGTTAGACCCACTCGTCCCAGGCTAAATGCAGAGAAGTCATTCAGAGGCATTCAGGATGTGCTCAAAGGGTGTTCCCGAGGAAGCTGGTTACATGGTGGACACAGGCCCAGCTGCCACGTCAGTCACGCAAGGCAGCTCCGCGCAGGTTAGCGTCTCAGCACCGTCCATGTTCCTCCAGACTGTGTTTTCCCTGCCCTTCCCCCAGCTTATCTGGCCCAGTTTTGAGACCCTTGTCTTCTCCTGCTTGCTGCCTTCTGAACATCCTCCAGGCTGTCAGGGTCCCTCCCTCCCTGTCCTCCTTGAGACGAGAGGCTCAGAGCACGTGCAGCTTCCTGTTCAGATGTAGTCTGAGCAGTGAGCATGAAAACATCACCTCCACGGTCCACACACTGATTTCCTTATTGTCTCTGCTCCTCTCTGAATTCCACAAACTTCCTGCCTACCTGGGCTACCTCTGTACCCTTCCTTGTGTCCCAATCTTTCCCCTGGCACTGGATGCCCCAGGGTCGTGCTAGGCTCCAGTCTGGCCTGGACCTGGACAAGGACTGCCTAGGACCTTGGTAGACCTCCCATCAGTGGTAAGGGACAGGATGAAAATGCAGAAATGGACTGAGAAAGAAGATCATGGAGGACCCGCCTGGCCACCAAGTTCTTTGACATCCTCTTCCCCAATAATAACTGTTTGTCTATTCCACTTGGCCACCTGCTCCCACATCCACTCTGTAAAGCAGCCACCTCTGAAACCTCAGCTCCACTCCCACTCCCTCTTAGGCTCAAAGCTGTGGCCAGGCACCCCCTCCCGCACCCCTGGGAGGCTCCAGTCCATTCACCTGCCCCCTTGGGGCCTCCCACACACTGACTCTCCTGCCGTCCCTGGGATCGCTGTCTTGCAAACCCTTCCCTGGCTAGCCTCTCTCCTCCGTCATTATCATCGGACAGAACTCCTGCTCCTGCTCCCTGTCTGTGCCCCTTCTCACTGCTTCTGCCATTCCAGCATCCTCTCTCACCAGGACTCACTGCCAACCCCCTCCTTCCTCTCCTCTCCACGTATGTTCAGTACAGCAGCCAAAAAGATCTTCCTCTAAGCAAATCAGCTCCCTTGGATAAATCCTCCAGGTGCTTCCATCAACCATCCTGGACTTCAAGTTCTACCACAGGGATTGCAGTGCTCTCCTTTCCTGCTCCCAGAATACCTCCCATCAGACCTCCTAGCACGCCGTCCCCCTCACTCCACCCCACTCCCTTCAGCCTTTTTATTTTCCAAAACAGCCCCGGCTGCTTCCCTCTGAACCCTCTGTACCTGCCATTCTCTGGCCTGGAATGAGGCCTTTCAGACTTCCTCCAAGTCTCAGTCCTTCACAGCCTCTGGGCCATCCCCAAATGTCTCCTCCTCAGGGAGGGTTTTCCTGACCACCCAACCTACAGGGCCCCCACCCAGCACTCTTGACCTTGCCACTCTGCCATGTTTGCATTTTTTTAAGCTTTTGGCAGCATGAAGCTGTCTTGTCAGTGTGTTTGTCTGTTTGATTGATGGCTGGACTGTGAGGGCAAGAAAGAGCCCAGCTCCCTAGTGCAACCCCAGAGCCCACATCCCAACCCTGTGCTGGCTTCCTTCTAATCAGAGGAGAACTCTTAATTAACTGAGGGGCTGCCTGGGGTATTTCTGTCTCCAGCAGGTGGACACAGTTCCTAAAGATGCAGGGAAAGTGAGTCCCAAAATAGGGGCTTGGCCCAGGAGGGTTCTTGGCTTCACACAGGTAAGAATTCAAGGACCAGCCAGTGGTGTTAGACAGCAGCTTGTATGGATGTGACCGTGCACAGCTTGGAGAGCAGGACTGCAACATAGCAGTGTGCCCAGAGCCACAGCTCAGAGGAGGGCTGTGCTCACATTTATACCACTTTTAATTACATGCAAATTGAGGGGCAATTTATGCAGACATTTCTAGGAAAAGGGTGTAACTTCCAGGTTATTGGGTTATTGCCACAGAAAGGGGTGGTGGTAACCTCCAGGTGTTGCCATGGCAATGGTGAACTGGCATTGCACACTGGTGGGTGTGGCTTACGGAAAGCTGCTTCTGCCCCATCCCTCTTAGCTGGTCCTCAGTTTGGTCCAGCATTCGAGCCTCACCTCTGGAGCTGAGTCCAGCTTCCTGTCTCACCAACAGAGGCTACTCAGAGCACACACGCATCCTCCACAGCGCTAAAGCTTTCATGGATTCTCAAAAGGTGGGAAAACATTTCAGAAGGGGAGCACCTTGCTGTGGGCTCCGCTCCGAGGAAAGTAGGACCGGAAATGACTCCAAGGGTCCTGAGCAGTCAAGCCTTAAACAAGGAAAAGAGAGGGCACAGTAGCAGGTGAGCATTCAAACCCAGGGTCCAAAGCTGAGGGCCACAGTCTCCAGGGGACTCCCAGCACTGCAGTTTCCAAGGAGCCCAGAGCCAGCGCTGGCTCCCCACCCACCTGCACCTTTTTCAGGTTAAGTAACTGCTCCAGGCAAACAGGAGATGCATCGTCACATCCCAGGGCTGTGTGGGGACACCTGAAGCCAGGTGAGGAAGGCTGGAGACAAGAGGAGGGTGAGAAAGAGGCTAACAAGGCGCTAGGTCAGCTGTGACACTACATCCGCAGTGGCTAGGATTCCTGAGCAAGTGCCATCTGGGAATCATTTATCTTTGCAGTGGGGTTGGGGGCGGTTCCCATCTACTCCTCAGATACATTACTAAGTGTAAGCCTGAGACTTGCATATGGTGTGGAAAACACAATGAAAGATCCACAGTTAAAGGTGAAGGCCTCAGTTTCCCCATTGCAAGTGGCATTCCAGGCCCTCCCTCAGGGGCCATCCTCCCTCTCCAGTCATCAGATTGGCTTTGCCCCACCCACGGCCCCAGTCTTCCTTTTTCTGTCTCCCACGAGGAATCCAGGCTTCAGGAAGGGCTGACATTCCTGTAATGCCCCAGAGGACTGACAGTGAGTAGAGGAGTCTAAGGTTTGCAAATTAAATGCTTCCTTTTTTATTGTAATTTAGGTTCTGGGGTACATGTGTAGATCATGCAGGATTGTTGCATACGTACATACATGGCAAGGTGATCCCCCCCATCACCTCTATCTGGTATTTCTCCCCTCATTACCCCTCCCTACCCTCCCCAACCCCGCTGTCCCACCCCTAGCCCCTGACTACTGACTGCAGTTTGTGATGCGCCCCTCCCTGTGTCCACATGTTCTCATTGTTCAACACCCACCTATTAGTGAGAACATGCGGTGTTTGGTTTTCTGTTCTTGTGTCAGTTTGCTGAGAATGATGGTTTCCAGA